>CATIWM010068732.1:0-61842 GCA_949671775.1 Mallotus repandus
GTTCAGCGAGCAAAGTGTTTAAGATAGAGAAGCTGCAAGCGGACCAAATGAGGAAAGCCCATTATAGCCAGGCAGATGAACATGTGAGCCCATCACATTATATCTATATTTACCAATTGATGTGAAGATAAGTAACAGTATCGGAGGATATTGACCAAGCACTTGCTTAATCGCCATCGCTATCTAACCCAATGTGCTGGCTGGCATATACCTTCTACATGAAAAACAGCCAGTCCCTTTGCTAACTCATTATATGAGTAGAATTGCAATAAATGAAGGATGCACTCACGTTACTGTTTATTTATTTTTTAACAACCCAAACACAATATATATACATATATCTATTATTATTATTATTATTAGTTATATTTATATATATATATATATATATCTATTATTATTATTATTATTAGTTATATTTATAGAGTGTGAAATTCTACCTAGTGATATATGAAGGACCAAGAGCCTTAATTTGGATACTCTAGGATTTGAATAGGTGGTCTACCTCTATCTTGCTATTTGAGCCGTTGTTCATGTTTACATCATAAGGTTTTGAGGTGTGACTTAGATGAAATGAAACAATAATTTTAATATTTAAATAAATTATATTTTATGGTCAAATTTATAATATATAA
The DNA here is from genome assembly GCA_949671775.1 of Mallotus repandus. NCBI lineage: Eukaryota > Viridiplantae > Streptophyta > Magnoliopsida > Malpighiales > Euphorbiaceae > Mallotus > Mallotus repandus. Next base: position 636 of record CATIWM010068732.1, read on the forward strand.
ATATGTCTTTTCTTTTTATAAAACATTTAAAAGATATATCATAAATTTGATTGTCGGACTATCATTTAATACATTTGGAACCTGTAAGAATCCGTTTGTGTAAACAATGATAACAATATATTATAACAACCATGCTAATGTTATAATTATTTTTTATTTAAAATAATTTAAGAGAGAATATGTCATTAGTATAGTTCTCAAATCAAAATTCGAATTGAGAATCGAAATTGCCAAAATCGATAATCGAATCGTAATATTCAATTTATATTTAATAATATTAATTAAAAATAATATTTTTTATGTAAAAAAATATTTTATATAAAATATTAATTAATTTTAATATATATTACTTAATAATACTTATTATTAAAATTTCCTAATAATATAACATATTAAATATAGTATAAGTGATACAACCTATAGCAATCATCATATACATCTTTAGCTAAAAAAGAAAATCAAATATACTATGAATATTCTAATAATTTTTTTACTCTATAAAAATCATTTGAAAGTTAAACAAATAGCTACTGTTAAAGAAATAAATGAATGAAAGTAAGAATAAAAATTCGAAATCAATATTAATAGTCTTTCAGATTAAAAAAACAAACAAAAAAAAGAATTATAATAGAATTTATAAAGTTAGTTTTATTTGTCAACCTCGTTGAGTTTAATAAATAAGAGTGAAAAAAGAAAAAATAAGTTAGGTCGGAAAGTTTTAACTTTTAAAATATTTTTAATTAAAAGATCATGATATTTTTAATCTCTTAATGGTGTATTTTAGGATTACTTTAACTTTTACAAAATAAAATATATTTTATTAATAACCACAATTAGATGAGAAAATATATTTTTATTCAATGGTGATTAAAACAAAATAACATAAAAGTAAGTAAAAATTAAAGTAATTCTAGAATTTCTTTCTCTTAATTATATATTATTTAAAAAATAAAATTTATTTTTTAATATATAAAAATTAGTGAGAATCATAATTTTATAATTTACAATTTGACGGTAATTTTTATATTTTTTCGATTATCTATATATTCACACTAAATCGGAACGAATAGACTCCAACCCTGTAATACGTTTTTGTCTTATCCATAGTCTCTTACCAGAATATGCTTTGTAAGAGATTGGAGATGGACAGTCATGGATTCTATCTGTGGTGCTAGGGTCTCTTCCCCTCTTGGCTTGCAAGCATGTCTTGTTCTGAAATTGATGTTAAAAAAAAAAAAAAAGAACTCCAATCATAAATCTTAAAGGTAATGAGGATAAATTATTAAAGTAAAAGAAGTAGAAATTATGAAGAGGTTTAAAGGACAGAAACGCCGAAAGCAGCCATGCGCAGTTTCTAAAATCTTCATAAGATGAAAGTCTTTCATGCAACCGTGCAATTATACACTCACAATACATCTCTTAACATTGAAAGTGAGCGCCCACATGCGCAGTCAGTAGAAATGCGTGATTGACCGGACAATACCCACAACAACCAATCATATTCCCTTTTGACTCTTTTCACATTTTCTTCCACTTCTACTATTTTCTTTTCTTTTCTTTTCTTTTCTTTTCTTTTCAACTTTTTAATTCCATCAAAAGCAATAAAATAAGTAAATTATGGCTCATGGGTTTTGCAGGCGTACAGGTTATGATGCCTTCCTTTGCCATGCCATTTGCTTGGTCAAAAAGAAAAAAAAATCCGAAAATTTATGTTCTTGGATCTTGATTGATTGGCTTGTACGGTGAGTGACGGAAAGGTGAGAATATGGGCTTGGAAGTAGAAGGAATATGAAGATACCCACCCCAAGAGAAGGTTTATTTTTCTTTTTTCATTTTTTCTTCAAGTGACAAAAAAAAAAGAGCTTTCTTCCTGAAATTTTTAGAGATGCCCTATTATCAGGAATCTTTGATTGCTAAGGTCAAAGCTGGCTATGGAGCCCGGCCTATTTGAGGGTTACCACACCCACATGGAGGCACTCAACCGAAGAAAACACCTTATATTAAGAAGCAAATTTTTTATTATTTATAGGGTTTTAACCGAATTATATTTGGGTGCAGTTTTATGTTAGCAAGATGTTAGTTTCAAACTTGATTAATGGAGTTTTTTTTTTCGGACATGAGAAGAATTTAAAAAGGAAAGAAAGAAAAAAAGATTGAGATGTGGGTCTCTGGTTGAGATTTGATTTGGTGCAGTGTAGAGAAACTAGGAGTGGTACTGATACTTTACATAGTGGAATCGTACACAAACAAATTCACCATATTCTTTTTCGTTGAAAATAGAAGCTTTGGGGTTTGCTTGCAGAAGGGTAGTTTCTTGACTTGGGATTACTTTTTTATTTGTGCAAAAAGGTTATCCACACCAACACCACCAGCAACAAGAAAAAGTGTTGTGGCAACTGATCTGCTGATGCAAAAATCTGTTGTACCCATGAAATCAATGTTGAATGTAGAAGAGAAAACTGATGATGAAGCTCATTTTCCACCTAGACAAAACTACACTTTATTTTCTTAATTATATCTTCCCATACAAAATTCAAATAGTAATGGCTCCCTCTTTCTCAGAGCTATGAATCTAATTTAATTTTTATATAAATTGAAAATTACTATTAAAGTATAATTTTTAAGTTTTTAGTACGGAGTTGGGGAAGAGTTTCCACCTCTTATAAGTGTCATATCTGGTGACGGAATGAAAATTCATTTCATTCTAATTAGACTGATAAATATATTTTTTATTTAATATTAGATAATTCAATATGGTCTTACTAAAACTAATTAACTTTATTTGTGAAAAAATTATTTAAGTCTTTTAAAACATGTAAAATTAATTTAATAGTTAGTTGATTTATATGTGTATAATGTTAGTGATCTAGCCACCAATATGAAAAAATATAAATAAATTATATTAAATTATTTATTAGAACATGTTTATTATTTTTATGATTCTGTTTGGCTGAATTAGATTAGTAAAGTTAAATGAACTTTCAACATCGATTGTTTAAAAAAAAAAATAGAAATGTATTTTTTTTCATATGAATATTGCTTTGGTATCATGAATTTAAAATATATTGGCAAAGAAATATGCTACTTGAGGTAGGCTCTTTTGATTGAAGACAATTTTAAAAAATTATTTAAACACATTTTTAATGTTCTTTTTCTCTCTATCTTCATTCACAAATAATTTTTATTTTGTGCATGAATTAATGAGAGAAAATCGAGGCAGAAGCTGAAAAAGGAGCCAGAAGAGAGAAAAAAAAAATCTAAAGAATGGGTTCAATCTCCGTTTAAAGTGATCTTCGCTTGCTCCAAAGTCTTTCACAGCTTTTTGTTTTTTCTTATATTTTTTTCTCCCTTTGTTTATGGTATGGTATTATAAGACGCTTTTCTTATTTTGATTAGATAGTTAGAACCTGAATAATTAATACATTTGTGTTCCAGCTCTCAAGAAAATGACATTTATTTGTTAATTATAATGATAATGAACAAAACCCAACTCGCTATGCTCGACTTCCCGAATAAGACAGACCCTTATTCTGAATTCTGAATCCGATGTCCTTTTTGTATCTTCAAGATCAGTAGATATGCTCCATAATTGAATCCAAAAACATTTTTCAACATTTGATTTTGCTTAAATAATTTTTTTTAAGAAGAAGAATAATTCTTTTTTTTTAACAATCTATACTTAGTCTGTAGAAGTATAGTTAATCTAGTTCAATATAATAAAACTAAAAAATCAGTAAAACTTTAATAATAATTAATTTAAAGTGATTAAATATGTTATGAATTAAATTTTGAAAATTATCTGAATATAAACTCCAATAATAAAATTTATTAATCAATTTAATCCAAAAAAAATCATAAATATGATAAAAATTTCTTAATAATTAATTCGACTAATTAAAAAGAGCCTCAGTTTGATGCTAAATAACCCACTTTATATGTGTTACGTATTTCGTTTTTGTTTTGTTCTTGCAGGGATATGAACCGGTTCTTGTTGGTACGGTAATAGTATATTACAACAAAGATTGAAGACAAGAAAAGAAACGAAGAAAGAATATATATAAATATGAAAGTAGAAACAAACTTAGTAATCATGCAAACTGGTGAGGCTTAAAAATAGGTCTTAATTAAAAACCAGATGATAGCTATTGGAAGTGGCGTCCTTGTCCATGGCATACAAAAAGAAATAAGAACAAGGAATTTTTTTTTTCTTAAAAAAAAAAAAAAGGACGAGAGAGGTGAAAAGAAGCGTAGCATAGTAGGACTTGAGGCTAATTAAAAAAGAAGGTGATGTGTCCCTGACCAGACCTTGGCGATGCTTTTGAACATGGGGATGTGTGCTGCTGCTGCTGCTGCTGCTTTCTGACCTTTATGACAAGCTTTCAGATACTTGGAACGTGGTTACCTTTTCCCTTTCCCTTTGACTTTGCTCTATTCCCCACCACCTCTTCCCTCTTTCTGTTTCTTTCCCCTAACTGCATATCTATTTCCTCGTCACTTTGTATCTTAGCTCTGATTAATTCTTTTCAATATTTTAAAAGAAAATTTTTATTATTTACTTTCTCAATTTTTCTTGTTGGCGTATTTTAGCTGTCATTATGGTTTGCTTCTTTTTTTCAATTTCTTGTTTATACGTCAATTTAAATTTCATATAGATTAATTTCAATTAAATAATGACCCTGAAGCAAATAGCATTAGCTATTTTGATATAGATATTAGTTTTCATGAGACTATTTTTGTTTTTGTGATTAGAATTTTAATGGCTTGGTACTTTTGTTTTATCTGTGCAATATTTGGTGCCAAAATCTCATCCTATCCTTTGAATTTGTCCATCGTGAAAGCTTTCAAGTTAAACTAAAACTAAAACTATAAGAGAGTAGTTAAATAATAATTTTTCTTACCAATTTAAGAAAAAATACTTCAGTCCATCAATGTCTAATTCATATCCCTTTTCTATTAACTAAAAACCCAAAATTAACGGCAATGAGCAAGAAACATGGATATATATGTAACTTCAATTTTTTGGGTTCACTTAGCCTAATGATCATTAAATGCAAAATAATATTCTTGGAATCCAAAAGGCAAAAGCTTAAGCTTAAGGGGATAGATAGAATCCAGCCAGCTGAATGTGGCTTTAAAGGGGATAGATAGAATCCAGCCAGCTGAAGGTGAAAAGGAGAGTACACAACTGCTGCTAGCCTGCTACCACTACAACATAGAAAATACAAAATACAAAATACAAAAGAAAAAGAAAAGCACAAGACATTATATAATGGTGAAATGAAACATCAAAATCCATACAAATAAGGACATCCCGAAGTCAATATAAAAAGAGAAGCATCATTTCAATTTGCAATTTTTTTTTGTCCTCCCCCAATTTCACAACCATATATTAGCCCTGCTGTCACTGGACCACCCATTATCCACACCCCCCACCCAAATCAAAAAACTACACTCTAATCTTAGCACAAGGGATAGCAAATATACACAAAGGAGTATGCTCAAGACAGTGAAGCAGCAAGCTACCGACCTTTTTTTGTTTCACCGTCTAACCATCCATCCCTTGCATAATAATACTAAAAAATGCCAATTTCAGCTTACTGGGTAGGGAGCATTATATAGAGTCAGCTACTGTTTTCTTTTTTTGTTGAATTGCCTAGTGTTTATAGTCCCAATCAACTGCGGTTGATAATGCTGAATATTTGATGAACTGTTGCTGCTACCTCATCCGCTGATCCCAGCTTACAGTCTTCCTCTATCTACCGAATCATACCCACCAAAAAAATAAAACAAAAATAATAATGAAATTTGGTACATAGGTTCAGGAGCTTGAAAAAAAGTCAAACTGTTTGACGAAACAGAAGATAATGAATAAATGGCAAGTACCTTAAGATTGAAAGAATAAAGAACACTAGTTTCAGATGAAGTAATGTTGAGGTGCAAAACTGTAAGCCTAAGTTCCTCCTCCAATGCAACAATAGCTCTCAATAATTGACCTGGTTTTCTTTGGCATTGTATCTTCAAATTTACATGGTTGTGTACTGCCGTCACTTCAATCTCTGCCACATCTGATTTTCTCTTCACTTTTGATTCTTCCTCACAGTTGCCGCTACAGTCCGGTTGCGGTTGCGACATCAACAACCCGTTCGATGAAATGCCAATAACCGACTCAGGAGCTTTTTCTGTTTTTCTTATTCTCTTTTGCGCTTCAAGAGACTGTAGAAGCTGCTCTAGTTCCTTCACAAAGTCTATTGCACCTCCAATAATCGATGCTTGGTCACCCTTTTAACCCGAACATGAAAAAAGTTAATAAAAGATTAAATCTTTGCAAACATTATTATGAATTTAAGCAGTGACTTTCTGCAATATTACAAGTGATTATATTTATACCCTTTGAACGTAAGAGGGCGGCATGAGAGAACGGAGAGAGTTGAGATGTTCATTCATTTGTCGACGGCGGTTGCGTTCCACCGCAATGTGGGTCATTCGCTGGCTCTCAACTTCTTCTTTGTTCTTAGTAGGCCTTGTTCGCTTTCGCTTTCTCCTTTCTCTAGGGACTGATGGAGAAGTTTTAGAGAAGTGGGCATTACTGAGCATGGTTTGTTGGAGAGTCCAAGGAAATGAAGAGCCTCCTGGTTTAGCTCGCACTCTCGGGTCATTAGTAGGCTCGGAGCTCACACCTTCAAGATAGGAATTTGAATGTGGGTTTTGAAGGTCATGGCTTTCAGATTTAACCGGTGAGTGTAAATCAGGTATGTCATGAGTGACGCAACTTTCATGTTCTAGTGCTGTTTGAACAGCCTGGGTTTCTGTTTCAGTTATGCAAGCAGTCATTTCCCATGGCTGCTGCTTTTTGAGATGTTGGATTTTTAACAGTGTTTGAAAGTTGGGTTCTTTAATGGGAAAAAACGGTGGGTATTCTACACTTTGAAGCATTTGAAGAAAAGGCATTTTGTCATCCAAAGTTGGCATTAAGAGCTGTGTTTCTTCTTCGTCGTCGTCTTCTTCTCCAAATCTCAAACTTTCTGCGCCGGCAAATCCTCGTTGTAAGCCCTCCACATCAAGATGTTCGCCTAAGAACTGCAAGAAAAACAAAAATTGTGGTGAAAAGAAGAGGAAACAAAGGGAAAAAAAAACCAATTTTTGGCTGGGTTTTAGTACTGAACCCAGTGTTAATGGGTCATAGGTGAGAAGAAAGGACCAGTCAGTTCTTGTAAATGGGAAAAAAGAACAAAAGAAGAATAAGAATGGAATGTTGAAGAGCGGAGCAGATATTAGCATTTCCTGGAAAACAACACAAAAAGCATTGAATGCAAGCATTTTGGAGAAGTAAATGCGAGTTCATTTTCTTGATAATAGTTGTAGAATTAAAAAACCAAGAAAGAGAGAGAGAGAGAGAGAAAAGAGAGCAAAGTTTAAGAAAAGTACTGAAAGGAGGAAAGTAGCATACACAAGGATCAATGGGGCCTTGAAGCCTCTCCATTAAACAGATGAGCACACAGAAGAAGCAGCAGCAGTAGTAGTAATGGAAGTTGTTGCAAGTAGTAGCCTTAAATTCTCTACCTCTCTCAATCACTCACTCAGTTACCAAACATTCCGTTGTGATGATAACAGAACAACAGTAATAAATGTAATACACAATAGAAGCAGGAAGGTGAGACCCCATATGCACAAAAGCATAAATGTATATTCCTTTGTTGCTCTGATGCTGCTGGTGATACATACACTCTTAAATAGAATAATATTAAATGCTATTCCAGAAACTCTAGAGTAGGTGGAAGAGAATAGATTTGAGAGAAAAAAAAAAATGGAGCCCAGGAGAGGGCAGGAGGTGAAATTCTTCAATTCAAGAAAGATTGGTAAATAAAAAGAAAAAAAAAACTAGAAACACAAACAATGGTGAAAGCATAAAGAAGGTGAGAAATGAAGGGCATGAAAAAATAACCGAGTGAGGTGCAGTAATACATGAGAGAAATACAAATATATGTTATGTAACTGGAAGGGTTGGTGAGGGGTGAAGAGGGCGAAAGGAGGGAGAGAGAGAGAGAAGAAGAAGTGTGCGTGTGTCTAGTCTGGTTTACAAGGTCCCAAGCATTATTGGCGGTGGCCGTTTTGTCCGGCAGCGGAGACAGGCAGTTGTGGGGACTCTTTTTCGATTTTTCTCTATCTCTCACTCTCTTCTTATTAAGAGCTGTGTATGGTAGTGTGTGTGTATAGACACACTACCAAATAGCAAAAGCTCAGTAAAGAAATGCTCTGGAAAGTCCACCTATGGATTGTGTGTGTGATCCAGTCTGATGATGGGTCTTTTCTCAATCTTCCCCACACCAGCTTCTTCCTATTAATTATTCTCTTTTCTTTCTAACAAGTGTAAATTAATCTCAAGCTTTATAATATAAATCAATACTAAAAAATCCATATCAAATTATTAAAAAACTTGCCAAAAGTTTGGTAACTATGATTCAATGTCGGCTTAATGGTTTATATGGGGTAAAGCTGTAGAAGAAGTTATAAAAATTTACATTAAATTTAATTTCGTAACTTTTAATTTTCATAATAAAATATTGATTTTAAATATATAAAAAAATTATTTAAAATAATTCTGACTAATTTATATAAAGTGGTATGAAGTTATCACGTTGTAACTCGGCCCAATAAAAATTATCATGCCATATTCTTTTATTGATCATAATTTTATAAAGTTAAATATAAAAAAATAGTCTTATGAGGAATGTAGTGCAGTAAGATGATATAAGAATTTTTATTGAGTTGGACTGTGATGTAATAAGTATGGTGTGTAATCTTATTTAAATTAGCCGAAATTATTTTGGATGACTTATCTCTATAATTAAAATCAATGCTTTACAACCAAAAAAATACAAATTAAAGTTATGAAATCAAAATGAAATTTAGTATAAAATTTGATAATCTTCTATATAATTAACCCGCATTATATCCTTATTAATTTGATATCCTTTATTAATTTGTCCTTTCAACTTATAATTGACCATCTATATACTATAACTTATTAAAAATAAAACTTTTCAACACTTTTTATCATGATTTGAGATATCCAAATGATTCTTTTTAAATTAATATGAAACTATTAAACATTTAGGCTCCAATTGTTTGCGAAAAATATTTTATCTTTGAAAAATATTTTCTCAAAGAAATTATTTTTCTATGTTTGGTTGCAACATTAAAAAAGACAATAAATGATGAGAGAATGGATTAAAAAATAAAAGAGAAAGCAATAAATGAGGAGATAAGATATTGAAAAATATTTGTCCATTCTTAAAATGGAAAACTATTTTTCCTTGTTTTGAAGTAATTTTCTTTTAATTGGTACATTAATTTCCTTTAACTTATTTTTTCTAGGTAATTCATACATTGAAAAATAAGAAAAAATATTTTTCGCAAACAAATGGAGTCTTAAATTTATAAATAATATTTTTAACAAATTGATATAACAAATAATTAATTTATAAATTTTAAAAATAAACTGATAAAACATATTAAATTTAAAAGGTGTAAATATATTAAGTTTTCAATCTCCGACTATCATAAAGACGAACCTTTTTAAAAGTAAAAAACAAAAATTATGTGAACTTTTATATGTTTGACACTATATATATATATATATATATATATATATATAAAAGAACAAAATAAAACTAAAAGCATAGCTGTCAAATCGAAAATTAAAATCTTCAATTTATGAATTGGGGATCGAGAATCGAATAAAATTGGTTTATAGTAATAATATTGATTAATATTTTTTATATAGAAAGTACATTTTATATATGATACTGCTTAATTTTAATATATATTACTTAACCATCCACATTATTAAAATTATATATATATAATAGAATTTGCAGTGATTATCATATATATCTTAGGTAAAAAAAAGTCAAATATAAAAATTAATACTATAAATATACTAATAGTTCTTTTATTCTATAGGACCACTTGAAAGTTGAAACAAATAGTTACTATAAAAGAAACAAATCAATGAAAGAAAAAATAAAAATTTAAATCAATATTGCTAGGAATAAACAAAAAAGAAGGATTACAATATAATTTATAAAATTAATTATATTTACCAATCTCATTAAATTTAAGATATAAAAGTGAAAAAGAAATTATATAATTTTTTTAAATAAGATTCGTTCTATTTAATAAATAAGAATTGGTGAAAGTTGTAAATTAATATAAATTCTTTTAATACATCATTGTATCGTATAGTTTCATATTGATTTTTATTCTTTTTCTGCATCAAATTTGAAATAAATCGATGGTTCCAAATGTGAATTGCAAGGTTGTAACAACAGTGGCTAAAAGTGCAATTAGTTGCAAATATTTATGCAAACAGGAAACACGTGAGGAAACCAAACCTATTGGTATACAAACACTCCAACAGGGAACATGTGAACTATAACCATCGACATCGAGGATAGCAGCCTAATGCCTAATGGCAAAGAATGTTTTCATCGATACTGAAAGGATTCAGTTCGATTTGCGAGGGCGGAATTTTTGAGGTATTTATATTACATATAAAAACAATTCAGAGTGTTTAATTAGCGTTACACTGACGAATTTCAAACTTCCTGTAACTCTATGAATATTTATTTTACAATACAGATTAAATCTTTTCACCTTGGTCCTGAAGTTTGTGATGACACGACGAATTTGAAAATTTTCAAGTGAAATTTCATTAACCAACCGATGATTAATCAAATATCTGTGTTGATTGACCAAACGATTAAATTTTTATGGATACAGTGGAGGTTCGATATGGAGCCCTCCTCCCTCAACAGTGAGTAGAGAAAAGATAGAGGTAGCGATGGCAGATTCTTTGTGTTTTCATTAGTGAATAGTGACAACCACTCTAATTTTGAGAAGTCATTTAAAATTTTTGTATTGTTATTGTAACTTCTTTATTTATTGTGCGGTACATTTCGCTTTTCCAGGTTGAAAATGTATAAATATCTCTATATTTTACTGTTATTCTTTCACCATTTAAGTTGATATAAATTCAATGGCAATGGCAAAGGCAAAGCACATGGAGTCGAGCAGTACGATTATGACCGCTGGTAGAACTTCGCATATACTTTTGGAGTTTTGCTATCTACCTGCCGCAACTCTTTCTCAACACTTTCACACTTTTGGAGCTATTTTCTTTGATTCATTTGCTTGTGGACACGCTTTAAAATACCAAAAAGAAAAAAGAAACTAACCAAATTAATTTTAAGCATGTAATTAATTTTTTGACAAAAAATATTTATTTTTTATTTTTTGTTGTAATATATTCTTCTCAAGCTAATAAAAATTTTCTTTTTTAAAACTTCCGTACCATAATTAGTCTTAATACCCATAGAAACTATATGTCTTAAAATGTGGAGAGGAAGTCTCCATACTTCTTGAAAAAGAATTTAAAAACTCTAAATAGATTTGATATGCATGGCATCTAAACATATGTTAAAAGGAATATTTACTAGTGAGTGAGTAGTGAAACAGTAACTCATCTCCATGAGCATCATGAGGTGTAGGGATCGATTCCTGCAGCTATCGATTTAAAGGAAATGACTCTTTTTTGTTGTGTAATTTATCAAAATTTAGGCTTAAAACTTTAAGAAATGACTATTTTTTTGAATTTTGAAGTCCTCAATTGCATATCCACTGAAATATAGGTGAATCGAAAAAATATAAAAATCAATGCTGAATCATACGAGTCGACAGTAAATCATAAAAATCGATATTAATCTATGATTCTCAATGATTCTCGTCTATTTAATAAAATTAATCTTATTTAAAATATACAATTATGGAATGGAAAAAGTAATAATTTTTCAATTAAAATCACTTAAAAATTGAAAATCCTATAATAAAAATACAAACCTAACTTGTTCTTCCTTAAGTGTTTCCCAAACTTAATGAGGCTAACAAATATAATCAACTTTATAAATTCATTTATAATTCTTCTTTTAATTTGGAAGACCAACAACATTGATTTAGATTTTTATTATTTCTTTTATTGATTTGTTTCTTTCACGTGCAAAGTGTTTTTAGGGTAAAAAAATCAGTAATGTATTTATAGTTTTGATTTTTGCATTTAACTTTCTTCTTTCGCTATATATATATATATATGATGACCACTGTAAATTTTATTATTTCTATTATATTTAATATATTATATTATTAACAATTTTAATAATGAGTAGTATCAAGTAATAAATATTAAAATTAAACAATACATTATAAGAAATATGCCTTTTATATTATTTTTAATTAATATTATTAATATAAATTGAATCTTACGATTCGACTCAATTTTAGATTTTTAATATACAAATTGAAGATTTCAATTCTCCATTCAAATATCGATTTGACAACTATCCACGTAAATGACAATGTCCCTTATATATATTAGATTCCAGAGCACTGCATGTCATGTCACAAGTTCAAACTCAAATGCAAAAAACAGAACGAATGAACTTTGATCTGAAACAAATTAAACAATCTAAAAGCAAGAAGGTCAATTACCATGGAGATGCCAGGTTTCAGCAACTTCTTTCTTAGCATATGTATAACACAACTATACAGCAGTGACCATGCATGTGGGATTTGCCAAATATATGTACTTTTACCATAATCTTTCCCCAAAAAACCAATTTATTCAAGTTGTGAATTGGCATTCGACACACCCACAAATGAGGCAACATGCATATGGTTAAACAAAATACCAAGATTCACGCAATTAGGTTTCATCTTTTTATCCAAAAATGATGAGTTAGATAAATGGTCGGGTGCTGCTTGAAATTGCTTTCATTCTAAATAATTGATAAAATTTTTGGGTTGGTCCCATGTCGCTATATGCAGGCAAAAATCTTATTAACTGTGTCGGGAAAGAAAGTTTGTCCCAATCGAGAGCACGTATAGATGATGCTATGAGACCCCATATTCGTATCATTTCTATTCTTTTCCACTGAATTTCTTGTATCAATCCTCCGAGCCTTTTGTATAATTTTTCAGATTCCAAATTATGCATGACTTGATTGACGTGCTGCACAAAACATATATGCTGTTCTCAATTATGTTTTTTCATGATAAAATGTTGTAACTCACTGGTTAAATGCCTACTTCGGTTATACTTTGATATGATAAAAAAAAAATGATTGTACCATGTAATGTAACCTTTAAAAGTGAAGCTAACTAAAGGGCTCTTATGGCTTTTATTCAAATGAAAAGCACCCATCAAAGATTTTCTTGTTTCTATGTTATTTTCAACTAATTTGTGTTTCATTGTTCTAAAAAGACTTGTGTATAACATTTCATCTCCACTTGAGTTGTAATGCCAGCTATTTGGAAGTGAAGAACAAATTAAAAATGAGAAATTGATAAAACGTCCTAATATTTACAGCTTTACAAAGGTCCTTCATCTGGACTGACAGGCAGATAGCTTACCTGATAGCCAAGGCACCAATTTTGTCTCTTAATTTCATAGAAGCCTATCAAACATGAATCTTATAAAGGGCCATAGTTTACAAATTAACCCTTGGCATGTGGTAAGGGTTGCTATCACACCTTCCAGCTTCAACACGCGGTCGCTACTTTCATCAGCTTAAACCATCAACCATGTCTTGTAAGGCGCAATTGTTCTTTGTTATATATATATATTCTACTTCTTTAATTACTCCTCCTCAATGATCTCATCTCTCACATGGTAGCACCCTGCTTTCTACATCAAGCTAAAGCAACCAAACAGCTCATATATATCTCACCAATTTGACAAACTATAACCGGCAAGAAGTGCATAATGATAAACTTCGTCCGTGGAAGAAACCAATTTGGAACTCAGAAAATCACAGAAAGGACAAATGCGTTGTGATAAAAATTCTGCATGAAAACACCAAACTTTGTTTGACAACATTTAAAAGGTCTTATCCATTCCGAAACTGTGCCATCTATTTCCTCCCACAAAACTATGGTACCCCTTCAGCCACAACCACAGGAATAATTCTTGAGAGAATACTGCAAGTATTTGAACTTGTCCTGTAGCTGACTGCTAAACTGTAGCCCACACAGAGAGCATAAGAAAAACATACACTGAGATTGCAACCATTTAACCCAATGGCCATCTAAAACCTTATCCTCACTTCACAAGGTGAAGCAGCTTTTAATCGAGTATCTTTCCTGTTATCGACTGCTATGCAGGGTTAATTTTACTGAAACATCATTTCCTGGTAAAACTCGGATGCCATGGCAAGTAATAAAGCTCGCTCGCTCAATTGGATGATACCAATGCCCCCACTTCCCAACACCATGCTCCCAGTTCCAGTTCAACCGATCCGTGACACTTGATTATTGATTGTAGACCTCAAATCCTAGTGACTTTGGATGTATACCCGTGGCCTGACTTAGGAAAGGTTCTTTCTATAAAAATAAATAAATAAATAAATAAATAATGCACGCACATGTAACATCTATTTGGCAACTTGTACAAAAAATGAGATAGAAGCAAAAGCAAAGATTCAAAGAGACTTTTTAATAGTAAATTTAAACTACTATATGCAAAAGCAAAGATTCAAAGAGATTTTTTAATAGTAAATTTAAGGTACTATATAAACAAGCAGCACTCAAATAAAGTCGGTTGAGAAAATATTTTCCTAGCTGCTGCTTATATATTAATTTCAAAGCTCGACATAGCGAAAACATGGATTCAAAGAACTCGATGGAGGGAATTTCGATAGCAGATTAAAGATTTTAGATAAACAAGCAGTACCCATGCAAATTTCGTAAAGAAAAGATTTTCCTATCTTCTGCTAAAACATCAATTTCAAAGCTCGACATCTGAAGGTATCACGGCAAAGATTTTACGCAACCACATGACAGGGAAAATTGTACGTTTAAGGGATATGAGACCCCAGATACAAGGCAATTCTTTGCCTCCACTAGTGCTCTATCTGAATGGTAACATGGCTTATATTGTACTCCCTCCTGATGTAGTCTATCACTTTGTCCAGAACCATATCCGCATTTGCTTCTGGCCGGATTTTAACATGACAAGCCAAAAGGACCTTGCCCACTGTGATGGCCCATATGTGCAGCTCGTGAATGGCCACCACTTCCTCCATCTCCAACAGTCCCATCTCTAACTTTGTTGCATCAATCTCTCTTGGAGTGCTCTCCATCAACACTTCGAGTATGTTCCTCAGCATTTTGATTGTTGTACTCAAAACTACAACCGAGAAAATGAGGGTGCAGATAAGATCAACAATCTTCCACTCAGGTTTATACCATATGAGTCCACCTCCAATCATAACCCCAATGCTCTGGATGGAATCTCCAAGTACATGGAGGTAAGCTCCTTGTACGTTTATGTTCCATTGCTTTTTTCCTTGCTTGCTTTTTCCTTTATCCAGCAATGGTTCAGTAACCTCTTCAGAAGCACGATGATGAAGATGCTCGTCCTTTGAGTGCTCCTCATGTTGATGATGCCTATCTTTTGAGTGCTCCTCATGTTGATGGGCATCATCATGGTGGTGATGATGATGAGTGGTAACTTTCATTCCATGGTCATGTCCATGCCCATGATTATGATCATGGCCATGCCCATGATCATGACCTAACAATACAGCCATGATAATATTCACCACAAGGCCAAATGCAGCAACTAGAAACATCAGAAAGCCATCTACCTCCCCTGTATCATGAATGAGCCTCATAATAGCTTCATATACCAAAATCCCTGCCAGCAACCATATGAGCTGTATGGAAACCAATGCTCCAAGAATCTCTACCCTAAAAAATCCATAGGACTGACGGGGTGTGGCTTCCCAGCCAGCTGCCCACAAAGAGAATAAGGAGATGGCAAAGGCTGCGACATCTGAAAGCAAATGTGCAGCATCGGTCAATATTGCAAGACTGTTGGCTTTTATTCCACCAACTACTTCAACACCCATGAAGACAACACAAAGCGCCACTGCTATCAAGAGCTTGCGCATGGAGGCTGATCGTTCTTTGGCGTCCTTGGAGATTGCTCCAGCATCTGAGAATCCACAAGGTGCTTCTCCACATATCTTACTCCCTGCAATACTACTCCCTTCAGGAACATCAACATTTATTTCAACAGTTTCCCCATGTTGACGATTTTGTGCTTCCATCTGAAAATTAATGTCAACAACACCATGAGTATCACAAGAATTCTACATGCCTGCTTTAGAAATTGACAAACTCCACTTATTTTTCTATAACTTGCAATTATGACCAATTACTTCCCATTTGCATATGCAAACATATAGTATTACCTTAAATCATTATGAAATTAAACAACATTTATGCCCCAGTTCAAGATATTTTTCTATCAAGATCACTTCATAACAAGCACACTATCATAGCATGACAAGAACCAACAAGTGGGAAATAGCAAACCAGGAAGAGTACAGTTACAGTTTATGCAAATCGTGAGGGTATAAAAGAGCGACAACAAGTGATAATGGAACATTACTCCAAACTGAAGCGCTAAAGACAAAAATTCCAGGACTAATACGGTCTTCTATAAAACTGGTGCTTGAGTTGAACTCTGGCAATACAAAAGATCATTGAAGACCACCAAACTCAAACACACTTTCAACATCAAAGGATATTATGGTAGCAAGCCAACAACAATGCGTAAAGAGTAATCTGGCATCTAAGACACTAATACAGAAAAGCACCTTCAAGCTCTATGCTCAACAAGAAAATAATAATAATAATGAGTTTTTCCTATTTCAAAAATAGATAATGATTTTGTGAAAAAATTAACAATCTAATAATAATCACAGAAAGAGGCCAACTACCCAGTATACATAGAAGGGGAAAAAAGAAAAAGAAAAGTTGATAAAATAGTTGGCATATTCACAATTATATGCTCCACATCTCTTTATGCTAGTAATAAAATTACTCCTGCGAGATGTAAAGAGCTTCAGCCACAACATGTTTTCGAAGAGAAAAATGATGATTGTTGTTATTGTTTCATTACACTTAAAATCAGCTCAACTCAACATCAAGGGTCCCTCAAAAGACACGGATTCAAATTCAAGGAGAGACAATTAAAGAATGCAAATAAGCAAAGAAGTTACCTTCAAAAGGACAGAATTCTTATTTGCTAAAAGATGCCCACGATTCACAGTATTAAATCCCAAGCATCAGAGGTCTTCTCATACAAAAAGAAGTGATACTAAACAACAATAATCTAAAGAAGCAGGATTGCAGGAAGCAAAAAAACAACCACCAAAGAACAACAGCAAAAAACCTCTCTTTCAGACAGTCTCACGTTGAAGTACAACAGCGCCTTGTATTAAATTCAAGCTACGTATCACCAACTACGGTCAGGTTGATTAGCAGACACCTAATTTAGCAGAAAGGGGAACCTGAGCTCTACACCCAGGTCTTGACCCAAGAAAAACACAAAGAAGCTATATTTGGTCAACCAGTCATATAAAACATTTGATCATCAGGTGAAGAATCTAGCAGAACATGCTTAAATTTAATCAAAACCAAACAAAAAGAGATTACAGATTCCCCGTGTCTGGTAATCAAGCCAGCATCAAATTGAATATTCAACTAAAAGATTGCCATCATTCAAAAAATAAATGTTGGCAGCAAGTATGATAGTTCCCTAACATAACATTTCCCAGGAGATGACATCAGTAGAGAAATAAAAAGACAGAACGCCAAAGAACAAAAAAGTTTTACTCAGTTTTTTTTTTTTAAATAAAAAACAAGACATTAAAGAGATTGCAAATGAAATTACAATAACAACAACGACATAAAACAGAAGAGATAAAATATTAACTAAAAACAAACCAATGCAGATGAAACACAGAATCAGACAGAGATACATAGCAAAAAGAAAACTGAAGAATCATCCATCTTCTTCGGTAACTAAAACTAAATCAAACCAATAAACCCAAATACAACAGATATCAATGTCATAATAATCTAAACAATAACAAAGGAAAATTGCAAGAAAAGTTCGTAATAAAAAAAAAAGAAACGAAAAGCTGGAGCTGCACCCACCGTTGAATGAAAATCGCTGTCGTATTGGACCATTGGAACTGTATCTCAGGCAGCTCCGCTTTGATTCAATTCAATTATCATCCCTTTAACATAAACATTTTTTTTTCACTTTTTTTAAAAATATATACATATGTATACATTTATTATTTCGGCTGCCACTAGTCGTTCCATTTCTATTAGATAGTCAGTAGAAAAATTTTGAGTGAATTTACAAAACTGTCATCTCTCTCTCTCAACAAATGGACCAAGCGCAAGCGTTGTTTGTGATCCATCGTCTAACAAAAGTCTTTACAGTTCAACATCACGTCACAAAAAACAAAAAATAAGAAGGACTTTACGGTCATTGAACAGAAAATGAAGACACGAGAAAGCATGGCAACTTGGCATTTCATCTCGGTCAATGCGCTTATCAGGCTATTGCGCTCGCCATTTTGGTTTCATTAATTTTTTTTAATTATAAATTTCAGAAATTTAGGTGCTATTAAATTTAAGAAAATACTTTCTGTTTTTATTTTTTTATCTTTCCATGAAAAATTCTATAATTACTTGATTTTTTAGTTATTTTTATTTTACTTTAACTTTACCACTATAGAATGAAAATATATTTTATCATCATATGATAATTATTAATAAAATATATTTTAATTTGTAAAAAATAAAAAAAACGATGGAATATACACTTTTCAAGATAAAAAATAAAACAGAGAAAATTGTTTTAAACTTATTAAGATTTCTTTCTAAATAACTAATTTTTTTTTTATATAAAATCTAAAGTCACCGCACAACTTAATCCATACAAAACATAATTAGAATTCTAATATTTTAATCTAAATTAAAATTGACCATCGAATACATTTCAAAGGTAAAATTCATTATTTGTCCCTAAATTATATGAGTTTTTCACACTCCATCGCTAATAATTTATTTTGAAAAATTGACTCCTCCAACTTTTATTTTTTTATTTTCATCATTTTTCACTCAAAAATTCAAACTGAAGATGTTGTCTTCTATTAAATTATAAAAGTACATCTTAATCAATTATTGATTATAAGTTTGATCATTTGAACTTAATTTTACTGTTGATTGTGAGCTGCTCTAAGATATTAATGCAAATTGTTTGTTTTTGACAGCTGATTTAGACATGCATTTTGTTGAGACGTACTTTTATAACTCAATAGAAGACAACAACATGTTCAATTTGAAATTTAAAGTGATAAAAAGATGAAAATAAAAAAAATAAAAGTTGAGGGACTCAATTTTTCAAAATAAATGATTAGGAATGAAGTATGAAAAACTCTTATAGTCTAGAAACCAAATAATGAGTTTTTCCTATTTCAAAATAGATAATGATTTTGTGAAAAAATTAACAATCTAATAATAAAATTTAAGTTTAGCCATATAACTTTAATTCTTTATGATAACAAACAACATAATTAAATTAATAAAATTTACAATTAAAAATAAAAAAAATCTCTTAACCACATAAATTTTGATTTTTAAAAATAGAGGCAAAATATAAATTAAAATGAAGTAATTATAAAAGCCGTTTGAGAAATTATTGCTTTTGTATAAAGTAAGGAATAATAAATCAAAGGTAAGGACTAATGAAAAGAGATAGAATGAAAAAACAACTAGCAAAAGGAATTAAAAAGATGAAGGTGTAAAAAAAGAAAAAATGGAAATGAGACTAAAAGAAAAAGGAATGGCTCAAAGCAAAATTTGGAAAAACAAGCTAACTTAATTGAAAAATATATTTTTATTAGTTTTCCAACATATGTTGTAATTTGAAAAATTTTAATAATAATTTTGTAATTTAAAAAATATCACAACTAAATAATAAATTATATATTTTCTAGTTTTTTCAAATTTTTTTTGAAAAATAATTTTTTTTCCAAAAATTAAAGAGGCTATTATTCTCTTATTTAGATATAATATGATTTTTATCCACAAGCCTAATTTTATTTATTGTTCCAACATTTTTTAGATGATTTCAAAGTAAAATTTTGAAATAAAAATAAATTGTCGTGGAGTCTCATTTGATTTTTTTTAAATTCTATTATTATCGCTAGATGGATAATACGCATGATGAATATTTTATGTCTAAAGAATAAAAAGTAAATATTTTAAATAATTAAAATTTGACTGCCCATGATAATAATACAACTCAAAAGAAAAAGTGTTAATTTTACATTCAAATATTGTTTGATTATCGGTACTCTATTTGTAACCTAATAGTTCAGGTAATGAACATTGTAAGATGACGTTATAAATTCGATTTCCTCCCTCTTAATCTCTCAATTATTAAAAAGAAATTGTTTATTTTATCAATGGCACTATAAATAAATCTCTATTATTGAAATAATATAACTGATGGGCATATTTTGACCTTTTCTTTTCTTTTTTGGCATGCCTTCTTTTTGTCTTTCAAAAATAACTTCTCATGTTTTCGGCTTACTATTTCGGTGTTTTTTACTTTTTTTTTTTCATTTTTAGCCCTTTTTTTTTAACTTAAGAGCCACTTTATAAGGAGGAAAAATAGTTAAGATACATGTGTTTCTTTTTCAATTGCATTCAAGCTGGGAGAAAAAGCCATGGTTGTTATCTTTTTTATTGATGAAGAAGAGTCAATCAAGAAATTCTTTCTTCTTTTAAGTTTTTTTATTTTTTGCTCCTCTCAAATTCTGGCTCAAAAGAAGACACATTTTTTGTTTGTAGTATAAAGAGGACAAGAAAAATATATAGGAGAAATAGTGAGCAGAAAAGAGAGGGAAAATAGAGATACAGAGAAAATGAGAAACCTATGGATAATACAAATCTATTTCAGAAAAAAAAAAAAGAACTAAAAGAATTTTTTAATTGTGTTATTATTGATTATATGTGTTTGTTATTGTTATTGATTGCCTTTTAGTTGTTATTTTTATTGTTTGTTGTTTTTCTGCTGTTTTTTGATTGTTGCTTTTCGATTGTTGTTTTTGTTGTCTTTTATTGCTTTTTATTTTTTTATTTTTCAACATTATTTTTAATGATTAAAGTTGTTTTTTATTTTTTTCAATTATTTTTTATTATTTTTTTAATTGTTGCCTTTTGTTTTTTTTATTTTTTCGATTTTTTTTTGTTGATGTTATAAATATAACATAAATATTGTAAACATGTTACATATCAATAAGTATCAGAAAATATTTTTTTTTTAAAAATTTTTTAGATATTTTAATAAAAAAATAAAATTCCTATTTTTTAAAAATATAAAAGGAAAAAAAAATTGTCAAAAGAAAATCCAGAAACTGAGTCGCATCATGCTGCAATGTGTTTATACACATATGCACAAAAAGGGTGTGACCATGCAACCAGGTGCGCACTTCGAATTTCTATAACTATTTCAATTTTCTAGAGCTGTACTAATCTCTAACTTGTAGCAATGTGGAGCAAGAACTATTGACGCTCTTTACTACGTCAGTTGAAACATAAATATCATCATAGTTTGTTGAACAAAACATTTGGAAGTTCTGTTGATCTCTATAACCAGGTTCCAACTATGTGGGTGCCAAAAGTTGTTAGTTCCTGAAGACTTCAAATCGAACAAGCTAACAAAGTTTTGAAAATAAGCACTAACAAGTCAAAACTTGAATAATCCTTTATTTATATCACAGTGTGATTCAAATCCTAATACAACTGACAAAAAAGGATCAAAACCCCTACACATTTTGACTTACAAGTCATGAGTAGAAATGTGAGAGAGATCTTGGGGCAGGTAATAACTAATATAACTAAAACATGACCCATCTAATAAAAAATAAATTCTCCATGATCCTATCTCTTTATTCTTATTTTACGTGCCAGAGAATGCTGGTTTTAAAAGCATTAAATATTCATTTCGAAGATAGAAAGTAATCACTATTTTTCGCCCTTGTACTAACCTGTCCTGTGCTAGGAAATTTTCATGTGCAATAGACCTGACCTCACCACTGGCTTGTCTGAAAGAGTCCAGCTCTTCTATGGTCCATATCCGAGAGAAAAAAGTTAAGGAAGTTATTAGTTTTGAAAAAGTTAGGGAAATTAGTTTTCAAAAAAAAAGGTAATTCTTGAAGAACAATATTACCCGCATTACTTGATAAAGCTGTGTAATTAAAAAGCTGTTTTGAAGAAGAATGAGATCTAAATTTATTTTGTATAGTTATACATTTGACTAAGGTTAGCGATTGGACTGTCCATTAGCATAATCCGTTGATACTTCGTCATCATAAGCTGTACTAGCTAGATTAACAAGTATGGTTAATTAATATTTCACATCTAGAATCTAAAATAATGCTCAAAAAATGGATATTATCTTTGTTGTTATTAGTAAGTAAAACTTGTGAAATGTTGACCTGCCGATGTCGTAACTATATATATATATATATACACACACACTATAACAGATTACAATATAATGTTTGGGAGAACAAGAATATATATAACTAAAAGTAAAAAAAAATATACAATCTGGTATAACAGTAGCAATTTGAAAGAATTGTTGTTATTTTCTTTGCAACCAACCAGAAATTGATTAGATTAATATATATATATGGAATAAAAAAACAAGTCAAATTGCATTGGACCATGACTGAGTCCAACCCATCGAATACTTTAACTACCATATTGCAAAAAGCCTTTTGACGTCGAGGTGGAACAATTATTTGACCAGATTTTGCCAGAAAAATTTATGATCTTCAGAACCATCCATGAATCAAGAAGAATAATTAACATAGTTTTAGAAGTGGAATCGGTCCATGTACAATTGATTCAAGGAAATGAACCTTTATTCGGAATTGGTTTAACATATTCCGCCAAGGAGTAGAAGCCCATTACAGAATTAAAGTATGATATAAGTAAATACTTTTTTTTAAGAACATTTTAAAATTTAGAATTTGAATTTTAGAATCTATCGTATTTAAAACTAATTTTTATCAGATTTAAAAATAAAGGAAAGAAAAAGACTATTCTCTTTTATACAGGGGTGAAGCTAGAAAAAAAATTCAGAGGGGTAAACTTTATTTTATATTAATATACTAGAAATGTTTCATTCAAAATAGACGTACTAATAAAATAATATCTCAAATACACTAACAATAATTTAAATTAAAAAAACATAATATATCAAAAAAATCAAAGATAATCAAAAATCAAAACAAATAATCAAAATAATGAGAAAAAATAACATCAAATTTAATAATCTTCAATAATAACTTTTATTTTGAGAAATATATCGATAATTATGTCTATAATCAAAATCAAATAAAAAATAATTAACTATCACAACACAAAAAAATATTATAAATTTAGTTTTTAGCATAATAATTAATGAGCAAATTAAAGGAAAATTATACATTAAAATTGGGCAAACCATGTATGTGCAATAAAACCAAAAAAAAATTAATTGACAACATGTATAATTTTTTTTGGTCAAAACAACATATATAATTGATGAATGGCTAAATGCTATACTAAATTATTAACCTTATCAAATGGTTTAGAGCATAATAACTAATGACCAAATGAAAGAAAAAAATACAAAAAGAAAGAGGTGAGGTGTGGGTGGCTAATTCGGGAGAAAGAAGAAAAAATAAGAGATGAGGTGTGGAGTGTTAGAGAAATCAAAGCCAAAAATTTAAATTTTAAAATAGTGAAATAAAAAAAAATTATTATTTAGACTTTCTAAAAAATTTATAAAAATGAACTATTGGATTATTATTATGAGTTCACTAAAGGGTCTATAAAATTTTTTATATATTATTTTATTTTGAGAACATATATATATAGAGAGAGAGAGAAGAGAGAGGGGGAAGAGAGAGAGATCAACATGATAGAAGAATATATATATCTTTTATGGATAATGTAGTTAATAGGTACATGAATAATAATATTTATGGATGGTGAAATTCCTTTTACATTATCCTCTTCCATTTATATGCCCTGTAAGTGTTCATGCATGGATAAGACGTCACCCTCCATCTTTTATTTACTTTTACTTGAAATAAAAGGTGAGGGATCAGCACAATTGGACCCAACTTGGAAGCGTGAAAATGATAGTTAATTTCCATCAAAGTGCTTGCAGCTGGTCTCGCATGAGGGTGTGTTGTATAAGCTCAAATTTTGATCCCCACAATTAATTTAGGCATCTATACTCTTGCACTCTATTCATAAAAGCCCACAAAAGTTGGGAATCTGATTCCTAATGCAACCATCCATATACATATTCTATATAGGAATCCACCCATAATAAACAAGACACTGTAGCAAATATGCGATGCCAAATATAATAGGCTCGCAACTAATGTTACATATACATGTTCGAAAAATTCTCATGATAATCCATCAAAACTAAACTCGCCAATTTGAATTTTATAAATCCATGAGATTTCGAATTACATTACGTTTCCTGGATTCATAAATGTACTGATCAGAGGGCAATATCAAAATGAGGCACTATTGAATTGTTTATCAGTTGCTTGCTGAGTAGGTCTTCTTTTGTCTTGACTTGAGTTTAGGCGTGTGCATGGTTAAGACAGATTGCCCGCATATTTAACTGGCTGCATGCATAGCCACGAGTCTCGACCTAAATTTGCCTTGTGGAGTTGTTAATGGAAAGCCAAAACATACACACTAATACTCCATTTGTCAGATTAAAGGCAACTACGTACAATGACAAGGAGGAGGATGCATGATCATTAATCTTTCATGATTGTTGTTGTTCTAGAGCTGAACTGCCAGCCTTTGATCCTATATGTTCACTTTTACATAAAGGAAGAAATTAATTACATATGAGGTTTTTGTCTTCTTCAAGAGCAAGTAAAGAACATTTTAATTTCACAAAAGAAATAACAAAAAGAACACCCAGAAAGAGAAGATCAAAATCAGGAAAAGCTTACAAGCATTATTAATTATATAGTGTACCATATGGGAACTAAGATGATTTTATATATCAACTTTGCACTGTGGAGACCCGAGCAAAGGCACTTGCCCTACAAGACCTTTCCTTAAACCAACCCAAACATCACACTTCACATAGACTCCATATCTCCCTGTCTTTATAGCGCCAGCTTTCCATCTCAACCTCCCCAACAACGCCACCCTCAAGGGTACCACACCATAACTCTCATCCATCACCAAACCATTAGCCACCTCTACCGACACCGGAACTTGGTCACCACCCAGAACTGGCGATAGCGATACCGTAGTTTTCTTGTGATGATAAAGTGGAGGCAACACCACAGTAGGAGTTATTGCTTGGTTCCTATACGAAACATAAGCTGAGAGTTTATCATATACGATAGATACTCTCTTGTTGGGGTTTCTCGTAACAAGAGTGAACTGCAGGGAAGTGGAGATGAAGGGTGGTGATGTAGTGTTAAGATTATAAATAGCAGCAGCAACTACAGTGAATTGGGGCTTATGGGGTCGATAGATCAACCAGACTACGAGAACTGCTACACCTGCTAAGAGGAGAAAGATAGTGATGAATGTACAGAGCATGCGGCGAGGGTCTCTTGCATGTGGTGGTCCAGCCATATGTTCGTGTTTTTCAGGTCTTTTTCAGCGGTCATATTGGATTGGGTTTGGTTGGGTTGGTTTTCATTTTGTTCGTGCCCTTCGGCCATAAGAAATTTTAGATGATACTATATAATACAGACAAGAGAAAAAAGTGAAAAGAAGGGAGCTGTGTACCGGGTGCGCCTGGTGAAGGTGGAGAGTGAGAGCATATGCTGATGACGAAAGGAAAAGCAAGGAGAAGAACCTGTGGGACAAATGGATACAAAAGAGAGAGGGGTAAAAAGGAAAGTAAGGTCACTTGGAATTAGAGTTTTCTTTTTTGATAGGAAAGGTTTATTGAAGAGTGCTAAATATATATTTCTGGGAGTTTTTTATAGGATACTGAGAGAGCATCATAAAAAAATTTATATTTTATTGAATATATAATACTCATTCCGTTATTTTTTAATTGTCGTTTTAGGTTAAATTTTTTATTTTTATTTATTTGATATTTTTAATTATTAATATATTTTAACTAATTTTTTTATTATACCCTTATTTATACATATATTATTTTTGGAAATATACAAAACTAATAATTGGTTGAAAAAATTATTATAAGGATAGTATAATATTTTATATATATATGAATTACATTTCTTAATTTATGTGCATAATTCTTAAACGATAATTAAAAATGAACAGAGGAGATATTCTACTAATAAAAATGTAAAATGTATGTTATGTATAATAAATCTAAGTATTAAATATAATATATGAAAATTAAATAAGAAGTGTTTGAAAATAAAATTTTTTTACTCTTTATTATTATTATTTAATTATCACATAAATGAAATATAATACATTTTTATTCTAAATTGATAATTTAGACATATATTTAAAGCAAGTAAAAAATTTGTGAAAATTTTTTAGGCGAATATATTATACTAAATAAGAATCATAAACTCCATGACTAAATATGTAATAAAGATATAACATTTACTTTGTAATATATCACATAATTCATAATCCTATTGAAATGAGTAGCATAAAAAGGCAAAAATATAAGAGAAAAAAACCAAAAAGAAATGAGGGTGCATAAAGGAAACCCATGTAGGCCTTTATTTTTGTTTTCAACATAGTAAACGCACTACGAATGTGAAATAAATGTCAAACAAAATAGGAATAAAGTTAAATTCTTTATCAAATTTTTAACGAAGATCAGATTAGTATGTTTATTAATTTTTAAATCAATTAAATTATTTAATAAAGATCAAATTAGTCTTAATAATTAACTTATTTTTTATTATTTGATAAATAAATAAATAAAAACCTCATAAAACATTTATAAATACATTCCTAATGTAATACTTAGTTAATAAATTATTACTAGTTAATAAAGTATTCCTTATTTGAGTGAAAATATTTTTAACAAAAAAAAATATTTAATTATATTGTAAACCCAAAATTTGTATACTATATACATTTAATTATCCACCAAATTTTTTAATAATTTTAAAATATATACATTTTAATTTATATCTGTATTAATTTTATTTTTTAATTATACTTAGCTCTCAATATATATATATATATATAAGTTACCAATTGGTTTGGTCGTTTAATAATGAATTTTTTTATTTTTCGGTTGGAACTGGAATCAATTGGTTTGAATTTAAAATTGTCGATTTTGATTTCATTTGGGAAGAAATCAGTCTCTAGAATTTTCGGACCGATTTAAGGCTGATTCTGGATTTGGTTTCGGGACCAAACTGATTCTAATCTCGAACCAACTTGTGGGCAAACCTATATATATATAATATTAAATTATAGATTTATTTCTCTAAAATATAAATAAATATGAGTGTTATTATAATTTAATAATTAAATATAATATATATTAATATATTAAAAATATATTTTATGTATAATTAAATTTATATATTTATATAATATGTTATTAATTTTATTAAATTTTATATGGTACAAACAAATTTAAGTTTTAAATACAATTAAAATTAAAATTTTAACAACTTTTACTATAGTAGGGACTAATTTGTTAAATAAGTAAAATGTTAAAAAAATTGAATATAATTATCAAAGCCAATTTTACTTTTATTAAATAGTTTGTGGCTAAATTTGCCTAAAAAATAATAAAGGGACTAATAGCCTTCGTCAAGAAGTTAGAAAAAATTGATCCTCGCTTCAATAAAATAAACTGAAACTTTCGGCAGCTCTCCACTTATTTTAAAATAGTTACCTTTTCACCTAAAAAACACAAAGTTCTTTATATTAAAAAAAACTAATGTAATAAAATCTATTGTAGATATAAAATAAATAAAATCCCATAAACACATGATATTTTGTATATAAAAAAAAATTTCTCGCAAACTGCAGATTGGGAACTATTTTTGTCTCCATGAAATTCAAGTGCATTTAACAGAGTCAAGGCCTTTTTTTTTTTTTTTTTTTTTTTTTTTGATCAACAGAGTAAAGGCATTGTGCCATGGATAAGTGTGAACCGACTGTTTGGGCATGGGAAGGATAGGTGGCTGTGTTATTTCTTTTGGACCTGCTTTTTCATTATTGTGTACTGCCTCGTCAGATCCAACATTTCTTTTAGACCTAAGCCTTACACGTCATGCCCCTCCCATGCATATCATTTCCCCTATCTTAATTTAAATTTGCTGCTAGCTAATGACGATTAATTTCAGTGTGAGTTTTGCGATTGATTACTGTACTCTGCCAAATTTTGCAATGGATTAGAGAAAATTGAAAAACATGCTGCTTTGCTGATAATATTTTATCTAATGATTAAATTTCTGCCCTCCCCAATTCATCACGGTAAAAAAAATAAAACATGCTCCGTAACAGAAAAAAAAAGAAAAAAACTAGTTTATAGTATACATTTCTTGAATTCATCGATAAAGGATTGCTTTTACAGAAAAGGAGAAGGCTTAAGCAGATACAGTATTATGTTGGTAGCCACAAGCCATCAAACTCAACTGAAAATTGAATAACTGTCCATGCAAATTACCAATACCATTAAACCTCCCTACACACTACCAGTCAGTCATCCGCTGAGCAAAACAAACAAATTAACCAAAGTGGCCGAGGACGTCTCGCCAGATAATTACAATGCTCTACCAAAAATTACAAGTTCCAGCTCAAATAAAATAAAAAGCTCGCAAACATGTTTATATTTCACATATGGGTCATTTGAGGTATAACCAGAATGATGACTTTTTATGGTCAATCATTCGTATCAGCTACTGAGGCCTCATTTTGCACTTGACGAACAAACTGCCCTTTTACCCTGGGACGCAACTCTGCAAGTCTTTTCCTGCTTTGGTATCGGACCTGCGAAAAATTGTCCATGCGAAAGAATTTAAGATGTTTTTCTCTGAGGCTCAGGCTGTTGGAAATGGTTGTGCATCCGTTGACATGTATATGTGAGCATATAATATGTATTGATAACAATTTTACCTTCTTCTCGTAGCAGCGATCTTTTCGCTTCAGACGGAACTTTGTCAGCGCTGCTTCTCTTTGGCTGGAGCGATTAGAATCCATCCCTCTGAATCCATTGCACATAAACGTACTCCCATCATTTGAGCTCTCTGGAACACTATCTTTCTCAGATGGTGCAGCAAAATTAGCATTTCCATCACTTCTGCTGCTAAAGCTTCCATACGCACTGCTATTATTGTGATCGGCAATACTATTATTACACACGCTACTGCTAGTGCTCTGACCAGCTGTTGGTGAACAAGGCTTTAGTTCCTCCATAGCTTCCATATTATTCTGCTTGTTCATACTTTGATCCACAGAATTAGTGGTAGTTTCAACAGCTTGTTGATTTTTTCGATCAGAGTCCTGCATTTCTGGATTTGAATGATTTGAGGTACTAGTAGGAAACGGAGACTGTTCTCTTTGGCTGGCCTCTCTGGGACTCCATGAGGGTAAACTTGTCTGTGCATAACATAAAGGAGAAAAAGCATGCCTATATCCATTATGGACATTGTCAAGCCTCACCCCTGGAACAGGAATCAGCTTTTGAGGGTTCGGATATGCTAGTTCAGTGTGCCCAGATTGGCCAATTACCAATGTGGTCATAACTTCTTGACTGCCATTGAGATGAGCACCATGTTGAGAATTACCATTAACACTTTGAGGAAGTTGATCGGATGACAGCTCTGGAGACTTGCTAGCATTTTCCTTGTACTCTGAACAATTACTGGTTGATGATGGAAAAAGAGGCTGCAACATCTTGCTATTATACCTGCAACCATAAAATGTACAAATTGATCAGAAATTCAGAGAACCATATCTGAAATTTAGCATTCTGAAAATGGTAGATTGTTTATATAACCAACTTGCCCTTCACATCACATCATTCCTCTTTTCTTTCTGGCTGGGCACAATTCAAAAGAACATACGCAGGGTAAATGCACTCTGGATCATAAATCATCGAGTTCATGACCATCTCCACCAAAACCAGAGTACCTCTACCATCAATCTAGAATCCCTAATAACAATACTGTTTGCTCAATCATATTCACATCCCTAACCTCTTTTTTTATGCAAAACTATATCTAAGAAAAAGCATCTGACACCAGTTCTTTTCAAATGAGAAGAAGAAGAAGTTAAAAGCCCAAAAAAAGAAGAAACAAATGAAATTAAGGGAAATTGGACGAAGACAAATGAGCTTTCTGCTTCTGATTTTTAAAAAGGAAAATATGCCAAATAGCATGAAGACAGCTCCTAGAGTTTAGAAGTGCATTCAGGCTATCAACACACTCACCGTGAAAAAGCTGAGGCATTAGAATGATTTAGTACATGCCTTTCCTCAACTCCTTGATTCTTTGAGCTATTGGGAAAAAATCTTCTCAGAGAAAGTTCCAGTTGTGAAGGGAGTTCAAACTTGCTTTTTTCATCATTTATGCAAAGGTGCCCATAAGCCTGCTTTGAGCCATTATCAATTGTACCAATCAAATCGATAGCTCCACTGGAAGCTCTGATATGTTCATCAGAAGTTCCAATGAGTTCATCATTGTGTCCCTGAGGGGTATTGGCATCTATTTTATCATTTTCCTGGTTTTCTTTCTCGCCTTGAATGGTTATCTTAGTAAAAGCGTGTTTTTCTCCAAGTTGCTGAGCAGTTGCATTACAAGCATTGTTGCATGATACTTCCCCTGGTCCCAATCTGGTTGACCATTCTGTAACATGTTCCATTAGAGATGCTCTATTGCCAATTGATAAAGAAAAAGGAGGACATAATTTTCATTAATCAAAGAAAATATAAAGGATACAAGGTACCATACCTCCAGTTTTACTCTCAGGGATAATTGACCTTTTCTCCTGTGTGAGACACTCCTCATACTTCTCTTTCAGCATATTGCTCAGATTTGAAGAGCTCCTACACTTCAGCTGTGAACTCTGCACATTTGAATGCGGACACAATCAGTTTTCAAGGGGTCATACAAGAGGTTGCAGAATATGCAATCATTAGAGAAACTTCATGAAAACAGCATATTCTGGAAAGACAAATATATCTTCCATTTTGACTTGGATCACAGATACACATACAATTCACCATCTTACATGTAGGAAGTGATCAATGAGCCAAAAGAAAGGGAGAAAAAAGAAGACAATGATTAATTCTCAGCAGGTTTAGAAATGGTAAACTAGTCATTATTTCCCTATTTTTATCACACTCACTTAATGCAGCCACTTGAGGATCGATGGGAAAGCCAATTCTCGACAAGGAAAGCTTTCTATCCAGAGATTAAGGATACAAGACTGACTGACTATGAGGTAATGAATACTTACTTGGGTATCACTCCCCATGTCATCACATTCCTTTCTTTTACGTGAAGAAGTTGCACAATCACTTGAGTGATCACTTGCTGAATTGTTTTCAGATGCAGCTGCAACTTTATGCTGTGCATTGGGTGAATTTGGAGGAATATTCCCAGCGGTTAGCTGATAAAGAATTTAAAAAATAATATATTCAATTTAATTAGTAAAAACTTAAATGACACGGACCAAACCAACAAATGCAGAAGATGAACTGGAGGATAAAACCTACAGTTTGCCTTCTCCAAACGTGCTGCCAGAGGTTCCTCAGTTCATTTCTCCTAACTGGTTTAATGAGAAAGTCAGCTGCACCTTTTAACATGCACTTGAAGACAGTGCTAATTGAATCATGTGAAGACATCACTGTATCCACAAGTAAACAAACAACGTTACATGCTCAGTTCCACACAAATATCAATAATGCAAAGGTAACAAAAATCTTTGTTGATAATAACATACTTATGACCGGAATGTTTTTGCAAACATCATGCTCCATGACAAGGGTAAGTAGGGCATATCCTGAAATCGATGGCAGCTCTACTTCTGTTAATATGAGATCTATGCTGTGGGGTTTATCCTTAAGGGTCTCCCATGCCTTTAACCCATCAGGAACAGCAGAAACTGCATAGATAGAGAAGAAAAAGAATAATGTATTCAGTTCACAATTATATCAAAAAAAAAAAAAAAAAATTGACCAAACAAAAAAAAAAAATGTCATCCTCTCTATCCGTTCACTCAAGGCATAAATGCTCAAATTCAACTCCACTGAAGACTATTGCAGGAGACAAAAAGCGCAACACCCATATTAAAACTAAGGATATCAAACACAACGATGAGAAGAACAATAGCGCGCAGATGATTAAATGCAGAAGTGATGCATCTACAAATGTTTGGCTGAACAACAGCACTAACATAAAGTGATGCAGCTATATGTAATTGGCCATTTTGACACTTGCGCAGATCCAACTTTTCTGTATACATACTTTGTCCTGCCTCAGCCTTTCAGTCTCAAGCAATATTAAACTTTCATGCAATTTCTATTGTAATATACAATTTCATGACTTCAGAACATAAGAGCCAAAAAAACCTACACAGTTACACTCCCCTAATCGAGACAACAGCAACGATTAAAATTATTAAATTACTCCAAAAAGAAAAGGATAATAGCAATAGAATTAAAAAAAAAAATCCAACACCATCTGAGGAGTCTTAAAAGGCGATAATCAAAAATCAATTCAAGCGAAATGATTAAAAAATAGCCACAAAATATCCACACACAAAATTTGAACATGTAGATCCAAACCAAAGACATAAAACAGAGTTGCTTACAGACGAGGATAAATACAGGAAAAAAATAAAAATAAAAATAAAAAAGAAGTTGAAGTTGAAGTTGACGAAAGAGACCTCTGTAACTGCATTTACGAAGAAGAGCAGAGATAATGTGTCGAGTAGAATCATCAGCTTCAACTAACAAGACTCTAAGCACCATCCTCGGTAGATATTTCTCCCATCGAACAACCTCCGATGATCCTAGTTTTTCCTCTGTTTCTTTCCTTTCGCTCTTTTCCACCTCCATCTCTCCTCCGCCGCTGCTACTCGTAACCTCCGCCACCACCTCACCCATTCTCAAACACGCCAGCAGAGCAACCCAAAACAACAGACCACAGATCGAAGAAAAGCCCTAATTTTGTAAAATTAAACAGTAGGTTGCAGCACTACACTAAGCTACACAAGATATGCCTGTTTAAAAAAAAAAAGTGAAATATGATTTAATCTCATCCTCTACGAAGATTTAAAAAATATATAAATATCTGAAAATTAGAGCGCAAGGTATAGAAATTAAAAAAAAAAAAAAAAACCGCATCCAACTTTCACTCACGACCGCGAAAACCGCGAAAAATATCTTCACAGAGAAAGACTTTTTTTTTTTTTTTTTTTAATATGATTCTCTTTGGAACTGGAGGTTGATCAAAAGGTGGGCCGCTATTGGCTCAAGGGTGGTATTGCCTACGTGGCGAAATATGGGCCATTGTTTATGATTTTTTTGGGTGTAGAAGGCGGGTTTTCAGGGATGATGTGGTGGTGATTGTTCACGGTGGTGGGTCCATGTTTGGGGACACGTGTTGGGTCAGTTTCGGATTTGTTTAGGAGGATATTTTTGGAGGGCGTTTGCCACGTTGGCTTTCGTGCCAAACCACGCCGAACCTTTGACATCTTATGGTAGGGAGAGTGACACGTGGAGATTTTAAGAGAATCTTCGTTTTGTGGCTTTTATATACTTCGGCTTGGCCCCCTAACTTTCTTTATATGCATATTAGTCGCTCACTCATATAATTTTATTCTTTTCTTTCCTTCGACTCTTCTTTTGCTTCAAGCCATCAACTTTTAAATTTGACTTCTATTTTATCTGAGCCCCACTCATTCTTCATCTGGAATTGAAATTAAAAATTTCAAATTGCAATTATAAGATAAAATATAGCAACCTTTTTTGTTAACCAGCCATATCAATTTCTCTTTAATTTTAATTAATTTAATTGAATTTAAATAAAATTATAAAAATATTTAAAAAAATTTAACAATTATTTTAATACAATTTTAAAAACAAACTGTGGGACAATGTGTAAATTGAAAAAAAAAATAATTTGATGTCTAAATGTGCTGCAACATAAATTTAACTTTTTTTTTTGAAAATAAAAGATTTTCATTCATGAAATAGAAAGACTATCTCCAGTCAAAGAATTCAAAACACACGTAGAAAGGTTCGACCTCTCCTGAAAACCAGCTATAAAATGAGCTATTTTGCAAACTAACATAAATTTAACTTTTAATCACAGCTCATTTAATGTCCTCATCTAATGTAGTTAAAAGGGAGGAAGATGATAATGAATGAAATTCGGTAAGAGTTGTTGAAAATTGAAATATGTGACCTAACTACAGATATTTATGAAAAAACACCAATCAGGTAGTAAATACAAATGGCATGAGATCCTGCACCACCAACGTATAAGTTTGTTATTTATGCATGAATCATGACAAGAAAACTTTGGCCTAAAATATACCAAAGTGAATTTATATACACAAAAAAATGAGCAAATTTAACATTTCGTCCTAGACTACAAAGTATGATTGCCAATAATAATTAAAAAAGTTTAATATTGCAATCATTTCAAACACTTGCCCCCATTATTTTATATACCATTTTAACAAAGCATATTCATTTCAATTTATTTATTATTTAATAACATTTAGAAACAATATTGCATAATTTTTGTCAAATTTACTGTTATATTCTATTAATAATTAGTTATGTTTATTCATATAATTAAATCTATTTATTAATTTTTTTATTTTGTACAGATTTTTTTAAAGTTATTTGGTGTAATAAATTTTATAAGCATAAAAAATAATGTGTTCAGATATATTAGAGGCGGTGGTTTTCAGAGCTCTCTAATTTTCACTGTTTCTCTTCCTCGTTTTGATGGTTGGATAGGCCATTTTTTGGTCGTTTTTTGGCTAAAAATTGGTTGTTTTCCTTATTTTCTATATATGTTTTTTCTTTTCTTATGTATATATATTTTTTGGCTCTTTTTGTTAAGGTTTTGTTATGTTTTAATGGAGGTTAGTTTCTTCCTTCTTCATGGCGGTGGTGATCGCTGCCGATGTCTGGTGATCTCAATAGAGTTTCTTGATGTAGTTCAATAAAGGATTTCCCCTTTGGCTGATAGAATTCAACAGATGTTTGGAAGCTCTTCTTCCAAGATATTGGAAACTTACTTTAGCTACAGGTTTTCATCAATTTCCGGTGATGATGGCAGTGCTGGTTCGTCCGGAAAAGCTTCCATGGTTTCTCTGGTTTGTGATCAGCTTGATCAACTATGCAATGGTCTGTGGATGTCTTTATGCAACATCTCATCTGTGGAACTCCAAGCAATCTTTGGGTGTTAACCATATTGTAGGCGGCAGGGTTTCACGCGTGTCCAAGGTGTTTGATGACCATGGCACTGTGCAATCTCAAGGCTTGCTAAGAAATACATAATGGGATTGTGGCCCAAAATGGAGAGAAAGTCGCCACCCGGATGAAAGGTAGGACACACTGTACAACAACGGA
This sequence comes from Mallotus repandus, assembly GCA_949671775.1. Taxonomy (NCBI): domain Eukaryota; kingdom Viridiplantae; phylum Streptophyta; class Magnoliopsida; order Malpighiales; family Euphorbiaceae; genus Mallotus; species Mallotus repandus. Next base: position 36,166 of record CATIWM010068732.1, read on the forward strand.
ATTCCACGGAGATTCCCAAAAGACGTCATCAAAGATCGGGTTCGGAAACTAGGTATGGGCTTTTGAAACGTCCACCCAACCTTGCGGTTGGCCTCCGTGTGCGTTTTGTATTTTATTGCATTTGATTATTTAATTATTTCCTTATTACTGTGTGAATTACAATCATTTCCAATTTTACGTTTTAACCCGAGTTTGCACATTAGTCTTGGTTTGCGTGCTTATAGCCCGAACATTCAATCAAATAATAAATTACACAAATACATATCAAATAAATGGGAGAAGGGGTTAGGGATTACAACATTTTACTTCAAATAAGAGTAAAATAAACTATAAGTAAGCCTAAAATAAACCGAAAGTAAACCAATAATAAACCATAATTAAATTACCAAGAAATCCTCTTAAGAACTAATTAAGGAGATAAACTCTTGATGATTTGAAAAATCACCTTGAGATTCCTGTAAAGCTCAAAATATTAGTTCTCTTTCACAAAAGTAACAATTATTATCTACAAAAAAAAGAAAATCAAATTAAAAGTATGCAGAATAGGCATGAATACTCGCTTAAACATAAATCAATATCTAATTAAACCTAATGTCATGATGTCTACATGTAAAACAGGGGATATGACATGGAACAAGTACGGGAGAAACATAAATCATGCAAAATAGATGATAAAATTTAAAGCTGATTCACGCAGGACTCTGGCAAAGAGGCGGCACCTCTTCATAGAGACATTGCCTCCTGGACAAGAAGCGATCACAATTCGCCTCATCATGAAGAGGTGACGTCTCTTTGAAGAGACGTTGCCACTTCAAAAGGAACACATAAATCTATATTTTTCTTAAATTTTAAGCAACTTCAATATACATACAAATATACTGAAACTTACAACTGAAATTAAATATTTCACACACTCAGGTCTTCCATATGACCTCAAATAGGCAATAAACACGAAGACAAGTATGAAAATTCAAGGAATTAAACTTTTATATAAAATTAACAACTTTAAGCTTAAAAGTGGGGATTCTCACTAGTTTAAACACGTTTAATACTCTTAACTGAGCCCTCAGAGCTTGATTAATTAACTTGAATGTTTTGAATACAAGAAAGCCTTCTTCTTCCTCAAGAAAATCAACTCTTTAAGCTTAAGACCCTTGTTTCTCTCTTCTTTTCTACTTCTTTTTTCTTTTCTTTCTCTTCTTAAAACGTTCTCTCATTTTCTCCTTTTTCTTCCTGTCTAAAACTGGCTAACCTCGTTTCTCAAAACCAGCCAAAACCCTCCCTTTTACACCTCTAGCCTTTTTTTTTATTTTCCCAAAAATCACCCTAAGACAAAAGATCATCATTCTTCATCATTGCTTTTTTCACCTTATTTCTGCCTTTAAAGTCATGTTTGTCCCGCATAAATCTGCATATTATAGATATGTAGGTCCCTTCCATGTGTAATAAGGCAAAAAAAATACATTTAATGCAAAGTAGGTCGGCTACTGATGAGGCGTCACCTCATCGGGCCTAGGTTTAAGAGGTGTTGCCTCTTCGGCCTAAGCCTGGGCTTAAATTTAAATTTTTAGGTCCTCACTAGATGTTTTGAGCTCAATGGAGGGTTTTGGGCTCTCAAGTCCATTTCTAAAGAAAGTTTAGAGTCCTCTTGCATTCAAAATTCGTATTACCTCATTATTGGGCTTTTATTACGAGCCGATCAAACTGAGGATGTCCACAGTTTGCCCCTTTGATTTTTCAAAAACTGAATTTCTGAAATCAATTTTTTGAAAAAGCAACATGCATGACAAAAGAAGTAAATAATAAAAATGACGTACCTGATCTCCGAGCTTCACTCGCGACATCAACCTCAGGAATTCAAACCCAAAAGGTTAAATTTTAACCTAAAATATGACCATGATCCTCGAGTTTTCCTAGCTCGATCAGCCACTCATTAATAATTGAGGCATGATTCTCGAGTTTTCTTGGCTCAAGAAGTCACTCGGTAGAAAAGACAGAAATGTAGTCATGTTCCTTGGATTTTTCTGGCCCGATCAACCACACATTAATAGTTGAGGCATGATTCTTGAGTTTTCCTATCTCAAGAAGTCACTCAATAGAGAAGATGCACTTCAGGGATTCATTGGCCTACTAGACACTTTTTGAAATATGAACTGTTGATGCCTGACTGGTCACTTGGTGAAGAAGATGCACTTTGGGGATTCATTGCTCGACTAGACACTTCTTAAAATGTGAACTTCGGGGATTCATTGCCCGACCAATCACTTCATAAAGAAGATGCACTTCGGGGATTCATTGCCTGACCAGACATTTCTTGAAACGTGAACTTCGGGAATTCATTGCCCGACTAGTCACTTGGTGAAGAAAATGCACTTCGAGGATTCATTGCATGACCAGACATTTCTTGAAATGTGAACTTTAGGGATTCATTGCCTGACTAGTCACTCCTTAAAATATGAACTTCGGGGATTTATTGCCCGACCAGACACTTCTTGAAATATTTTGATTAGAAAATCTCTAACCTAGAAATATCCATATCAAGGGTACACCCAAGAAATAAAACCGTTCACTTTCATCATCATTAATTTTTTTATATAAAAGGACAATTTTCCTCTTTCCTTATCTTCCTTTCTCTTTTCTCTCTTTCTTGCTTTTTTTTTTTTAAATGGATGTCAGAAGAATGCTGGATTTGCCCGACTGGGATCCCATATCACCCACCATTCACTCTCTATAAAATCTTAGATTCACGAGAGGAGATACCATCCCTCTACTCTCGAATTTGAAGAGCCACATTTGTTCTTCGACATCCGGAGATGTTAGTACTCGAATCTTCTTAATTTTTCCTGTAAAATTACATTCGGTTAGGATGGATAAATGTTTATTTATCAATTAGGGCTAAAAACATGATTTATTTGAATGAAATTTATGAATTTGGGTGAAAAAATTGCTAACGGCATGCTGTTCTTCGACTTGCAGACTCGTCACCTTATCGAGGAGGCAATCACCTCCCCAATAAGGCGATTGCTTCTTTGTGAAGAGGCGATCACGTCTTGAATAGAAAGTATTTGAAATAGAGGCATCGTCTCTTAGCAAAGAGCCGTTCACCTCTTTGAACCATTATTTAGGATATCACATGCACAGGGGATGTTGCCTCCTACCAAAGAGGCATCGCCTCTTCTTCACAGAGGCGTCACCTCTTAAGCAGGAAATTTCTTCTCTTCTTCTATTTTTTCTTGTTTCTTTAATCTAAGTACCAAAAACATCTATATAGCATTATATTAATTTAACTCCCTGATTTCTCTTTGCAGCATGATGCCCGAACATATAAGGGTGCTGGGAATTTTCATGGGGCCCAAGTTTTCTATAACGAGCTCATGGACAACCAGAAGGACCGAATCCAGGACACTGGCTTCGAGGAATTCATTCTTTCTCTCCTAGAGGAGCAAGGGAAGACAGATTACCAGCCCTTTCACGTGTTGATGGATAGGTAGTTTGACACCACGCACACCTTTCATCTCCCCTTTGGAGAGCTGACTCTAGATCCTGTTGTGTTTGCTGCCATCACTGGGATCACAAGTGTTGGAGACTTTGTTCCCTTTGATGTGAGCTTGCATCAGATGACTTTGGACACAGTTGCTTATGTCGAGCGCCTCCTCGGTAAGGTCCCGGATATGAAGGGGACTTATAATATCAAGCTTGTCTCGATTTGGAGCTTTTACACTCAAGAGAGAGTGTAGCGATTACCACTCCTTGGGAGATTGATCAGGTGGTGTGGGCCTTCCTGGTATAATTTTGATCAGGTGGTGTAGGCCTTCCTGGTATACTTACTTGGCACTACCATTTTCGCCGTTATTGCCGGCTCCATCGATCTGATGTTTCTGATGCCGCTCCAGGATCTGGATCTGGTGCCCTCCTATAATTGGGGCATTTGTGCTCTGACATACTTTTACCAGAGCATGGATAAGGTAGTGCATAGAGTGAAGAGATTTTGTAGCTTCTGGCATGCCACCCTAGTACTTTCCCTCTCTTTTGGTTTATTTTAAAAAAAAAATTTCTTATTGTCCTCTGCTAACAATTTTTCTTTGCAGGTTCGAGGATTGGAGTTAGAGCTAATTATTGGGATATCTCGCGTAGGAGATCATCTTCCAACTATCGGGAAGTAGGGTGGTAGCCGTACTTGGAAGAGGCATCTAGCCCATGTACACATCCACCGAGAGCGGCTGAACTCTTTAACTCTAGAGGCAGTACCTATAAAATGTAAAGTTCTTTTCATAGTTTTATTAATGTTGTTTACTCACTTGTTGTGTTTCTACAGATACGAAGTGACCCATGGGGTCTAGAGAACAGGTGGAACCCTGAGGTGGTCTATTCTAGGCCACTTTTTTTGCAGAGAGTCCTGCTCTAAGGTCAAATACTGTATGTGGTATCTTGACAAGAGAGTCTATAATTAGAGTGGGGGTCTCCAAGTGAGACGTGTTCCCAATCACTTTCCTGGTACATCTTTTGGACGCATGAGTTAAAGGGTGAGGAGCTTGATCGAGCTTTTATTGGAGAGCCAACCACTGATCATACCGTACGAGTGAAGAGCCAATACAGAGACTTTATTCGAACTCACCTCCTACGGTGAGTGCCCTTGACTGTTGGTTCCACCTCTCAGGTATGTGTTTGATTCTCAGCTCACATTTCTTAAGTTGTCATATTCTAATATGATTTCTCATTTTCAGGTTACAGCTACCAGACCTACACCTCGGGCTAGACCCCAAGCACGGGAGAGACCTCCCCAGAGACCTTGCACTAATCAGGGTGGAAAGGGTACATCAACCAGAGCGCAACATATTAGACCTCCTACCGCTCCTTCCAGTTCTTCATCATGAATAGTTATCAGTAGCTTCGTTCATGTCCCTGATCCTCTGGCTCGATGTTGGGTTCCTCCCGGGGAGTTATCTCTACTGTTCCTAACTTTGGATAAGAGTATTGAGCCAGCATGTATCCTCGAAGGCACTACTCACATAAGTTTGTCGTTGACCTATTTTCTAAATCATTCTTGACATGTTTGTTAGCATTCATCATTTTATTAATGATGCAAATTCCTTTGGAGCAAGGTCAGTACATGTACCAGCTGATTGAGGCTCAGAAGGATTACATATTGGAAATTACCCAATAATGAAGGGTAAGTATTCTTCATATACCTATATGTATGCATGTTTGCATGATTTACTTACCTTGTATTTACTTTGGATAGGATCATGATGAGGCGAACCAGGCGAGGATCACTGCTCTTAAGCAATAGATTGAAGTGCTTTAGATCGATGAGGATGTGGACAATGACGCTGAGGATGGAGGTGATGCCGCGGAGGGCAAGGATTTTGAGAGCACTGACTCAGATGCTCACTAGATTAAGAGCTTTCTCTGATTCTAAGAACAATATATAACTGTTAATTCTGAAGTTTAGGAACTTTTGATATTTTGTTCAGATAGGATACTTTAAAAATAATTTCAATTTTAGAAGCCATTGAGTGTTCTTGATTTGCATGAACTTGTTTTCTTATATATTTGAATTTCGTATTTACAACTAAAACCACGCGATTTCATCCTGAAACTCATTCCTTGTCTGGTGGAGAGGCAATTGCCTCTTTATTTCCTGCTAAAGAGGTAATCACCTCTTCTTGATGAGGTGTTGCCTCTTCAAAGAGGCGATCATCTCATCGGTAGTCTTGCAATCCCTTTAAAATCCCTAACTTCTCTAAAAAACTCTAATTTCTATTTCTGCCATTTTTTCATTTTCTCTCTCTAAAACATATTTCAAACTCCCAACATGATTGAAAGAAGCTTGAAACAACTACAGTCGATCCTGAAAAGCTTGGATGGCAAATCTTGGGCTAAATTGGAGCTGTTATCTATCTATTTTTCGATCCTTACACGCGAGGAAGATCAATTTCTCATTCCTTCATGTTCTCGCCCAATTTTGGGATCTCCAAAAACATGTATTTAGATTCAACATGGTAGAGCTATGCCCCCTGCCAAAGGAATTTGAAGCTATCTTAGTCCCTCAACTGGATTCTACTTGTCAGATTACAGTTCCTTTGGTTCAGACTCTGGATTTGCACTCGATACAGTATCAAAAGGCTAGAATGTTCAACTTTTCTCCCCAATTTTCTCTTCGTCACATTTTTGGCACTGAGATTCTAATAAACTCTCTCTTAGAGGTTGTTGCAGCCGTGGATAACAAGGAGATGTATTGGCCTTAGATGATGGCTCTATGTTTTAGATGATGGCTCTATGTCTTTATGCTCAATTCCTGCTCGTTTCACCTTCTGGTAACTATGAATCAAAGATTTTCCACATTCTGGACCAAGTGGAAGCAGGTTTTAATCCCTTTCTCCTTATCTTAGTAGAGACCATCATCGAAACCAGATGATTTTTTGGAAGTTCACTGCTACTGGACATTAGCTTTCTTCGTTCTTCTTTTCATTTTAGGTTTTCTATCATTTTTATTCATTAATAACCTGTACATACATGGTTTCATGAAAAACTGAGGTTGCTTGAGCCTCCTAGAGACATTGCGCATTATAAGGTTAAGCATTGCCGTACCCGAAGGCTTTATCCCATTCAGGAAGATGTTTAGAGCTGGTTGGCTACATTTTTTGACATTTTAATATGATGGATGTGTCTTTAGTGGAGATTGTAGCACGCGACCATTTATTCCGACACTCGTCGTGTTCCTGTGGTTGGCTTACATTTTGCCACTTTCTATAATCCTTCTTAGCTTTGCAGGCAATATGAACAAAAGCAGCTAATCATAGGGCTAGTCCACGAGGTTGAGCCAGGGCCTCTTTCTTAGACTTTTCTAGACAACCTAGTAGAAACCTGGCCTTGCAGAACTATTCTGAGGCGCATCGACTACAATGGCGATCCATCCACCGATGATCAGTACAAGGAGTGGATTTAGTTGCAGCAGACATAACAAGATGAATTTATAAAAAATAAAAGAACTAGAGAATTGTAAACATCGAGTGATCAGTAGAAGAAAAGAAGGCAAAATTAGTTTATGTAACTTAATCTTTATTTGCTTTTTATTGGATGAAATTTCCTTTTTAGTTAAACAGTTTGTAATGGACACTTTATACAATATTCAACAATAACAAAGGCAATCCATTCCATTTAATTGACGCACAAATTGATTATACATTTTTGCTTCTAATATATCTCATGTCGTTAATTGGCTTGCCTTTGCAAATTTTCCAACTAACTATTTTTCTCTTTCTCTATCTTTTTACATGTCCTTAATTTTTGCCTGGACTGCCTTTTTAAGGTTTTCAATCCAATAGAACTTTTTAATTTTTCATTTTTTTGTCTCTTATTTTTGCTTAGACAACCTCTTTATGAGGTTTTCTCCCTAGCGAGACTTCACAGAAAGTACTTCTTTAGCTTGTTTAAGTTGATGGGCTCTCTAAATTCATTTCCTTCCAAGTCTGAAAGTATAGTGGTGCCCTTGGAGAACATCTTCTTCACCAGGTATGGACCTTCCCAGTTTGGCTTAAATTTCCCTCATAGGTTTGTCATGATCGGCTTAGTCAACTTCAATACCAAATCACCCACCTTGATTGTACCTGACTTAATTTTCTTATTGTAAGCTCGAGCTATCCTCTTCTGATACAGCTGGGAGTGATACATGGCTTTTACTCTTCTCTAGTCTAAGACAGTTAGTTGTATCAATTGGCTCTCCACCCACTGATATTCGGGAATTTTGGATTCTAAAAGAACCCGCTTGGACTGAATTTTTACCTCTAATGGTAACACGGCCTTACACCCATATACTAAAGAATAGGGAGTTGCACTGATTGATGTTCTAGCATAGTATCTCCACAATGCAAATTGTAGATAATCTGACCAATCCCAGTAGTTTTTCATCATCTTAAATAAGATCTTCTTCATATTCTTATTTGTAGCTTCTACTGTACCATTCGCTTGCAGTCAGTATTGAGATGATATGTGATGCTCAATCTTGTATTCTTTCAGCAAAACAACCATTTTTGCTCAAAATTGAACACCATTATTAGTAACAATATGATGAGGTAGTCCGTATCTACAGATTATATTCTTTTCAATGAACCTTGCCATTTATTTTAATCTAATAGTGCAAACGATTCTGCCTCACCCCATTTAGAGAAATAGTCGATGGCCACCATGATGTAACGATGACCATTTGATGCTTTCGGCTTTATCTCCCCTATGATGTCAATTCCTCATACTACAAACGGCCAAGGAGAAGTCATCTTTGAAGTTCCATAGAGGGTAAATGGCTAACATCGCCATATGCATGGTAGTTATGATATTTCTTTACAAATTTCATGCAGTCTGTCTCCATCGTAAGCCAAAAGTAGCCTTGACGCGCTATTTTCTTTGCCAACACTATTCCATTTATATGCGGACCGCACACTTCTTTATGAACCGCTTCCATAAGTTTTTGTGCTTCATCTTTATCCACGCATCTTAAATGCACTCCAGTCGGCGCTCTCTTATACAATATTCCATTATGGCTGATAAATTAATAAGACAACATCCTGAGAGACATTCTCTCTTTCCTATCAGCATCTTCCGGAAACTGTCTCATTTCTAAATACTGCTATAAATTATAGAACCACTGTTTCTCTACGGGGTTGATTGTTGATTGGCATCACTCTTATCTTTTCATGACAAGGGATTTGGTACTGTACAAGAATAAAAGGTTTAACCTCTGCCTATTTTCCTCCTTCCCATGTCGAAGCTAGAGTGGCCAGGGCATCTGCTATCTGATTCTCCTCTCACGGCAAGTAGATAATTTTTCACTGAGCAAAGGATAACAAAACAGTAGCTGAATATTCCCAATACAATCTCAGTTTATCTTCCTTCGCTTCCTATTTATTAGAGATTTGTTTAACCACTAACATGGAGTCTCCGTATACTGTGATTTCATCTGCCCCCAGATTCCAGAGTGCATTCAAACCAAAGATGCAAGCTTCATATTCAGCTTGGTTATTGGTGACTTCAAATCCTAATCTTTTTGCCATCAGGATCATTTCTCCTTCTGGTGAGATCAGAATGACACCAATACTTGCTTGTTATAATGCAAATTAGCATTATTCTTAGGGTAGTTATAGTTTAGTTTTATTTAGTTTTTTATTGTGTTTGTTTAAGTTTTTATGCATTATTGCTATTTAGATTTGTTTATGTTGTTCTTATGTTAATTTTGTGTTTTGTAGGTTTTCTTAGGCTAAATTCATGCATGGAAGTGTGATTGATTAGCATGAAGAGTCGAAAAGGGGCTCTAAAGAGGAGTGTCGACTTGGCACATTGCTGCCGAGTCGTGACAACAAGCTTTGGTGTCGACTCGACACACACATGTTGAGTCATAACAGAGAAGAACCGTGCCGACTTAGCACAATGGTGTCCAGTCATTCTAGAGACCTGCAGTGCTGAGTTTCTCCTGAGTCGGCACAGTGGTGCTAACTCGACACTCACACCCCTTCATCACACCCTTTCACATTTGTATCTATTTCAAAGGGGAACGAATTGGGAGGGTAAGAGGCCTATAAATACATGAAGTTGGCTCTGTTTTAGGCATGAAAAAAATATTCTAGTTAAGCATTAAAAATAGTTAGTATTTTTATTAGTTTTATTTTGTTGAAAAAAGAAGTTAATGTACTTAGTGTTCTAAAAAGCATATTCAAGGATTGAAGGAAGACGTCAAGAAGATCATTCAGAATCAAGTAACTTTCTGGAGAACATTGAAGATTTCATCAACACAAATCATTTTTCTCTTTTCTTTATTTAGTTGCTTGATGTTTAAAATATTTCATTGTTGTTCTTTGATTTTGAGCACTATGTATTTTGGCTAAGTCTTTGTATGTAGAACTACAATGATGAATTAATCTATGAACTACATTTTTATCTTTATTAATTCATGGTTGATTTAATTTTAATTGAGTTTGAATTGTGTTATATATGCTTAATCACTATATGTAACTTGTTAATCAATTATTCACAATCAGAATTGGAATATTTTGGTGGAAATGCAATTAAAATTACTTAAAGGTTAGAATAATACTTGGAGACAAGATATTCACTTTAAGGGAATAAAGAATTGGCATAAAACTTGATGGTTTTTATTTATCTCTGCAATTTCATGAGAGTGTCTGTGGACTCTAAATGAAGATACCCTTAATTGACAACGAGAGTTACTTTTAAGGATCGTTGGCTTTATTCTCCAATCAATACATGCATATCTATATAATTGTCAACTTTTATAGTTCTTGATTAATTATGAATTGTAATTCTAACATACATTGCTAACAATTATTCTTTATTTAATCAATTTAATTAGTGTAGTTAGTAATTAGTAACTTTAAGCTAGTTAGAACAAATTTATATTATTTTAATATTATTCGCCTATCCATTCGAGTAATTGCACGATTAATATAAAATTAACTCCAAAATTCTCCAGTGTTCGACACCCTACTTGCTCTATACTTAGTCTTAGAGACTAGGGTATTACATTAACCCACATCACTGCTCCTCTGTTGTTGATCGCTCCATCAAAGTACATTGTCCATGTTTGGATTTCTATTGCCCCCAGGTGCTCATCTAAAAATTTTAACTCCCATTCCTGTTCATCACTCATGGGATTTTGAGCCAAGAAATCTGCTACAGCTCTCCCTTTTATCACCTTCTTGGCCACATAGTCTATGTCGAACTCTGTGAGCAGCACCAACCATTGGGGTAGTTTCCTTGTAAGGGACAGAGTCTATTGGAAATACCTCAAGGGATCGTGCCTAGAAACCAATTGAATCCTATAAGATTGAAAGTAATGCCGGACCTTTTCCGTTGCCTAAATCATAGCCAAACATGTCCTTTCTACTAAACTGTAGTTGGCTTCATAAGGCAGGGCCTTCTTGCTCAAGTAATACACTGCATGTTTGACCTTTCCGTCATCTTCTTGAGCTAACATTACACCTATCGCCTCTCTTTCGATAGCCAGATAGAGGATCAAAAGTTTACCCAGTCTCTGTGGTTGTAATACCTGAGGATTCATTAGAGAATTCTTAATAGTTTCAAAACCTTATTGACACTTATCATCCCATGTCACTAGTTGATTCTTTCTCAGTAGCTTGAAGATCGGCTCACAAATAGTAGTCAACTTTGCTATGAACCAGCTAATGTATTGCAATTGCCCAACTTCTTTCTCGTTCTTTGGCGTAGGCATCTCTCGAATTGCTTTGACCTTGTCTGGGTCCACCTCTATTCCTTTCTAACTGATGATGTGTCGTACCAGCTTTCTAGAGGTTATCCCAAAAACATACTTCTTTGGGTTCAATATGAGATTTTACTTTTCAGCTCTGGCTAGGAACTTGTCTAAAGCTTCAAAGTGTCCCTCTCGTATTGGAGACTTTACCACCATATCATCCACGTATACTTCTATTTCCTTGTGGACCATGTCGTGAAGCTGAGTGGTAGCCATCCTCTGATAGGTAGCTCTTGCATTTTTTAACCTAAATGGCATGACTGCATAACAGTAGACCTCCTATTCGGTGGTGAAAGAAGTCTTCAGCTTGTCAGTCACTGCCATCATGATCTAGTTGTATTCTGAGAAACTGTTTATGAAAGAGTACATTGCACTAGAAGTTGCACTATCGACCAACATGTCAATATGCGGTAATGGGAAATCATCTTTTGGACAAGCCTTGTTCAAATCCCTATAATGTACACACCTTCTGACCCTTCCATCCTTCTTAGGAACCAACACTATATTGACTAGCCATTGGTTGTCATCCACTACTTCCAAGAACTTCACTTTAGTTATTTCTCCACTTCTTCTTTAATCAAGAGGGCCCATTCTGACCGTAATCTTCTCTTCTTTTTCCTTACTAGTGTAATGTGAGGATATGTAGGGATCCTGTGTTCTGTAATTTTCCTATCAATTCTAGGCATATCCTCTTAACCCTAAGCAAATACTTTCTGTCTTTTCCTTAATGCTTCTTCCATTTTATTCTCTCATCAGGAGTCAAATTAGAAGCAATAAGTATATTCTTAGGATTATCACATATGCCTAAATTAAATGATTCAGTTTGCACTTAATTAATATCAAACATATGTATGAAGTGATAATCACAAATAGAATAACCATTAGGAAACACATCACACAAATAGGCAAAGTTAGATCTTATTGCATCAACTTTGGAAAAGAAAAGATCATCAGTGTCAAACATGTTCGTAAGAAAAATGTCAAAATCATCATAGAAGACATCTATGATAGAATTAAAGAAAAAATATTCGAAGTCGTACTCCCCTTCCTGATCTCCAACGTCTTTCAATTCCATCGTAGTGATGTCTTTTTCTAGCTTTGGAGTCTGTACCAGTTCCTCCACTACATGTTCATCAATAATAAATTCTTTAGCCCCACCTACATGCTCAGTGAAGATTTCAAATCCAGGACCAACTTTTTCGTTATCATCAATGGTTCAAGATTGCCAGTGTAAGGGTAATTAGTGCCTTCCTCCATGAACATCTCCCATAGTGCCTTCCACTTTACAGCCTTAGGCTTTGAGCTTTTAGATTTCTGATATCCCAATCCGTACTTCAAAATAAGGACCTTTGGCTCAACAAACTCTGGCGGGCCTTGCTGGTTCTTTCCTAGTCCCATTTCGGGCATGAAATTCATGTTCTTCATCATGCTCACTATTTTCGGATTCAATTCATCCTCATAGATCATACAGATCTCAAAGCTCAAACTGACCAGAATTTCATTGGGAGCTAGCTTCAAAGCAGCGACTGCAGCTTTAGTTTCCGTTGTTACAGTGACTACTCTTTCCTCGTGTGGAAACTTAATTTTCTGGTGCACAGTTAATGGCACTCCTCCTAAGGGATGCAACCACGACCTTCGTAGTAACACAGCAAAGGTGACAAGAATGTTAATAACATGCAGGTTGACCCAAACCTCAAGGGGTCCTGTCTTGATCAACACCCTAAAGGTTCCTTCAACAGGCCTTTTTATGTCATCATAGGCCTTAATGACTACCTCATATGGCTTCAAATCAAACACTATCAGTCCTAACTTAGGCAAGATTTTTAAAGGGAACACATTGATAGTGGATCTGTTATCCATTATCACACACCAAGTGAGTTTCCCTTTCACTTCGACCTTTATGAACAAGGCTTTGTTGTGGTCCCTGCCTTCCAAAGGTAGGTCATTATCTATAAAAACAATTGCCCCTTAAGGGCTCTCCGTCAGTAAATCCACCATTTGGTTGGGAGTATGAGTTACTGGAATTTTTTTATGATTAAGGGCCATAATCAACGCCTCCCGATGGGCTTTAGAGTGCATCAACAGCTCCCAAATGCTAGTGAGAGTCTTCTCATCTCTCTTGGTTTCAACGACTTCTCATCAACTTTCTCCTTTTTTTAAAATTTTACTATTGAGTCGGTTTCCTCTTCCTTCGACTCCACAGATCGAGCTTATACTTCCTTCTTTTCATCCTTTCTAGCTGACTGGGCTTTCTTTCCCTTATCACTCTTCCACATGTCAATCGTTCCTCCTTCCTCATCATTAGAACTCCAAATATTAAGAATGTTTACATTTAGTTCTATAGGTTGCTGATTCATATGCAGATTCTTGGTTTTAGGTTTTGGGGATGTGGGTGTGGCATCAACAAAGGAATTAAAGGCTTGTTCCTTTATCAAGCCGGTATTGATCATGAGAATGCGAGGATTTGGTGGTGGCACATTATTGTAATTGGGTAAAGGGTTATTTTGAGAGTTGCATTTTCTGGTTTCAAGGTCGGTAATTTTGCCTAAATTGATTAAATCCTGGATCTCATGTTTTAGATGATCGCAACTGTCAGTATCATGTCCTATGGTCTGATGATATTTGCAGTATAATTTTGGGTCGACATTTGGAAAGGGTGGTCTTTGAGGCAAAGGCCTTAAGAGGTTGTTCTCAATCAATTTTTCCAGGACTTTAGAAAGAGGTTTTCCCAAATTAGTAAACCTTTAGGGTTGCCCAATAGCTTTGATCTGTACATTACTACTTGCTCCAATCCTACTACTGGACCCACTTCCTTCTCTGCCTACAGATCTTTCATTGAAGAATTTCTTATCTTGTGCTAGGTCAGACTCTTTTTGTACCCCAAATCTGTGCAGCTCCTCAAAATTCTTGATCCTGAGATCTCTCAACTTCCTTGAAAGTAATGGAACATAACCTTCCATTACTATAGTTAGCTGATCTAATTCTGCTGGACTATGCTTAATTTATGATAGCTTTCCTCTCCATCTGGTTAAGTACTAAGTGAAGGACTCATTGAACTTCTGTTTTGTGTTTTGTAAGTCCCTTAAAGATACCTCCATTGGGGCATTCAAACTATATTGATTGATAAATACAACATCAAGTTCCTTCCAGTCACTCTGCACACGTGGTTCCAGAGTATAATACCAACAAATTGGACCGCGTTCTAGGGATAGAGGGAATTGCTTAACAATTTGAGATTTGGTTAATTTTGTTGCTTGCATATAGGTCACATACTGCTTTAAATGTAAGTGAGGGTCATCGGTTCCAAAATATTTCTTCATGTCTAGGAATTTAAATTTTTGAGGTAAAGGGTCCTTAGCTTTATCTAAATCAAAGCTAGTGTAATCCATCGGCACTTCAATCCCCTTCTCTTTCATCATCATTTGCATATGAGCTATAGTCTTGGCGATGTCTTTGGCCCAGTCTGGCTTTTCTGCATCCTTTATATCATCCACCCTTTATCGGATCACCTGTTATGCTAAGAGAGTTTCCTAGTCATCTTCTATTTCCCATCCCCCAGAATTTTCGGCGTCGAGATCAAAAGGCTATGGCTGAGGTGCTGGTGGCTCTTATCTATCCTGCCTCCTTGTTTCCACCATCATTTCTAGCATGATTATATGGGTTTGTTCAGTAATCTTTGCCTTTAATTTCTCCTCAAAAGCCTTAGGATCAAACCTTGCCATCTCTGTCTCTTCAGATACCCGAATTAATCAACTAATTTTAGACCGTCTCCACATAGAAGACCGATATGGATCTATATCTGCAACCACCATGGATTAGAAATATGCATGACGTGCATGCATGGATGCAGATTCACCTTAATATTAAAAGAAATAAACACACATCCTATTTACACATAACAAGTAACAGACACAACTTTTCAAACGATACCTTTACCTTTATTTCTCCCACACATGTGTTCAATGGAAAGTTTCTTATCCTAGAATTATTAGCCTGGTTTTGATCATCAATAGGGGATAACAAAACCAACGTATACAATAAAACTCTTAAGATGATGCAAACAAGTAGCAATTTTTTTGAAATAATACCAAAGTCCATCTTAATGGGCCATAATAGGCCTTAAAGGTCCGTCTTGGCATTATCCATTGGTAATGGGCTTGGGCTTTATTTTAAGGATTACTATATAGCATAAAGCACACGCATTTGAGAAAAATTCTAAGGAGAGTTGCTAAGTCATTACATGAGCTGAGTCGAGGGAAATAAACTTCGGCTCCCACAGCTATATACCTCCATTATGTCTCCCCACTCAAGGGTCCGTATGACGTGGATAAGTATGTGTTATGAGTGACAATAATTGAATACTCCACCATCAGGTTTGAATGAAACGCAAGTAGTAAGGCAAAGACTATTATCGGGTTATTTAGGACTGTTGTGCACATTGTGTGAAAATGTGTAGTGGATGCAGAAAATGCAAAAAAAAAAATAATCGAAGATGATAAATTATAAAATACTGAAATCAGTTTCTCTATCCACAGTGGAGTCGCCACTGTAGGCGGCGGGGTTTCGCGCGCACCCAAGGTGTTTGACGACCACAATACTATGCAAACTCAGGGCTTGCTAGGAAAATACATAATGGGCTTATGGCTCAAAATGGACAGGGAGTCACCACCCAGATAAAAGCCAGGATACACTGTACAACAACTGAATTCCAAGGAGGTTCCCAGAAGCTGTCATTAGAGATCGGGTTTGAAAACTGGGTATGGGCTTTTGGAATGCGATCTTCGTGTGTGTTTTGTATTTTATTACCTTTGATTATTTAATTATTTTCTTATTACTGTGTGAATTACAATCATTTCCAATTTTACATTTTAATTCGAGTTTGCACATTGGTCTTGGTTTGCATGCTTATAACTCGAACATTCAATCAAATAATAAATTACACAAATACATATAAAATAAATGGGGGAAGGGGTTAGGGATTACAACATTTTACTTCAAATAAGAGTGAAATAAACTACAAGTAAGCCTAAAATAAATCGAAAGTAAACCAATAATAAATTATAATTAAATTACCAAGAAATCCTCTTAAGAACTAATTAAGGAGATAAACTCCTGATGATTTGAAAAATCACCCTGAGATTCCTGCAAAGCTCAAAATATTATTTATTTCTCATAAAAGCAACAATTATTATCTACGAAAAAAGAAAATCAGATTAAAAGTATGTGGAATAGGCATGAATACTCGCTTAAACATGAATTAATATCTCATTAGACCTAATGTCATGATGTCTACATGTAAAACAAGGGATATGACATGGAACAAGTACGAGAGAAACATAAATCATGCAAAATAGACGATAGAATTTAAAGTTGATTCATGCAGAACTTTGGCAGAGAGGCGGTGCCTCTTCAAAGAGGCGTCGCCTCCTGGACAAGAGGCGATCACAATTCACCTCATCATGAAGAGGCAACGTCTCTTTGAAGAGATGTCGCCACTTCAACAGGAACACAGAAATCTACATTTTTCTTAAATTCTAAGCAACTTTAATATACACAAAAATGCATTGAAACTTACAACTGAAATTCAATATTTCACACACTCATGCCTTCCATATGATCTTAAATAGGTAATAAACATGAAGACAAGTATGAAAATTTAAGGAATTAAACTTTTATATAAAATAAACAGCTTTAAGCTTAAAAGTGGGGATTCTCACTGATTTGAACACGTTTAATATTTCTAACTGAGCCCTCAGAGCTTGGTTCATTGACTTGAACATTTTGAATACAAGAAAGCCTTCTACTTCCTCAAGAAAATCAACTCTTTAAGCTTAAGACCCACGTTTAATATTTCTAACTGAGCCCTCAGAGCTTGGTTCATTGACTTGAACATTTTGAATATAAGAAAGCCTTCTACTTCCTCAAGAAAATCAACTCTTTAAACTTAAGACTCACGTTTAATATTTCTAACTGAGCCCTCAAAGCTTGGTTCATTGACTTGAACATTTGGAATACAAGAAAGCCTTCTACTTCCTCAAGAAAATCAACTATTTAAGCTTAAGACCCTTGTTCCTCTCTTTTTTTCTACTTCCTTTTTCTTTTCTTTCTCTTCTCAAAACATTCTCTCCTTTTCTCCTTTTTTCGCTTGTCTAAAAATGGCTAACCTCTTTTCTCAAAACCAGCCAAAACCCTCCCTTTTAAACCTCTAGCCTTTTCTTTTTTTCATTTTCTAAAAAATCACCCAAAGACAAAAAATCATCATTCTTCATCATTCCCCTAGCTTTTCCCACCTTATTTCTACCTTTAAAGTCATGTTTTCCAACATAAATCTGCAGATTAGAGATATGTGGGTCCCCTCTATGTGTAATGAGGCAAAAAAATATATTTAATGTAAAGTAGGTCAGCTACTGATGAGGCGTTACCTCATCGGGCCTAGGTCTAAGAGGCGTCGCCTCTTTGGCCCAGTCCTGGGCTTGGGCCATAGGTTAATGGGCTTTTGGGCTTAAATTTGAAGTTTTGGGTCTTGACTAGGTGTTTTGGGCTCAATTGAGGGTTTTGGGCTCTCAAGTCCATTTTTAAAGAAAGTTTCGGGTCCTCTTGCATTCAAAATTAGTATTACCTCATCATTGGGCTTTTGTTGCGGGCTGATCAAACCGAGGGTGTCCACAGTTTGCCCCCTTGATTTTTCAAAAAATGAATTTCTGAAATCAATTTTTTGAAAAAGCAACATGCATGACAAAAGAAGTAAACAATAAAAATGATGTACGTGACCTCCGAGCTTCACTCGCGTCGTTAGCCTTGGGAATTCAAACCCGAAAGGTCGAATAAGGGTGGTTATGATTCATAAATCGGTCGAGTTCGATTTGAAACTACCGATTTATGGTCCACATAGGATGAAATTGGACTCTCTCTCCATTATAAGTCAGTTTTGAATAACCGATTATGGTTTCATACGAGAGGAATTGACTCTCCTTCAATTCTAAACCTGTATGATTCCTAATTTAGATGGACCGATTTTGGATTCAAATTGACATGGGACCAAACATTGATGATTGATATGAAAGTAAAAAATAAAATAAAATGCATTATATGATTTTTTTTGGCCACGATATGCAAATATACCATAAGTTCTTAGCATGTTAATGATGTTGGTATTAAGAAATGAGAAGATCTTTTATTGTCCAAATTTCTCACAAAAGCACAATACCAGTTGCTATGCATCAAATAAGGGATGATAGAAATTTTAAAATTAATAATTATAAAAAATAATACAAATAGTTCAATGATTTCGAAAGAAAATAAAAATTATTGAAAATAATTTAATAATTTATGACTATCGTGGGCCATTGTAATGAAAAAAAAAAAAAAAAGGGGGCACGTGAAGATTAGACTCTTTTGCTGTTAAACAGGCGAAGGGTTGAAATTTAGTAATTTACAACCATTCGTTTAGCTTTGATGATGGTGGATGTTATCATTGATCGTCCACGCGGCACGTTGCCATGTTCTGTTGTTTATTTTATTAATAAACTAAGAAAATATCACAAGATTAAATGATAAGATAAGTAATCATATTATTTTTTAGTTAAAAAAAAAAAAATCTTAACTAGCATTGGGCCAGGCGATGGCGATGCCCCCCCAGCCGGCTACTCCGATGATCCAAAAGCATGATTCCGCAATCCATTTTATTTTGTTTTTATATCAAACCATATAATAAAATAAAAGTTTTTTTTTCTTTTTGAACAGAATAGAACACATGAAAATAACACTATACTGTTGCACCAATCCAAACATCTGGAAGATGTATAGCTTCAAACTTCTTTATATATGCACCAGTCATAATGTCTTTTGAACTCACACCAGCCATAACTTATGGCTATGAATCTTTCATGAGGAGCTTGATAAATAAAAGATCTTCTGCAATATTAAAATAAAATTATAACATTTATTTTATAGAGAAAATATATTAATAGCATCTAAATTAAATATTTAAAGTATTTAATAAATTTTATAAGTTAAAATATTTATATGATTCATTTTAAGTAATGAATTAAATTGAATTAAATTAAAAATTTTCTTTTTGTAATATCATATTATATTTTTATTAATTGTATTTATTTTCTATCGTAAGACAAAAATATAATTTTTTAAAGATTGAAACAACATTTCAACCACATCATATAAACAATATTTTACTACCTAGGAAAAGACATACTTACACTTAATCGAGTGGATAGAATAAATCTAAAGCTGACTATATAACCACTATTAGCATAAAAACTATAATTTACTCCAAAGAATGAGGTGGATCATGTTATCTCCACTCCACATTGAGTGAATACATTTTATTTCATAATAAAAAAATTATCACCAATTCATGAATCATCAAAATTTCATCTTATTCGCTAGCCCGTTTAGATGGATCCTGTCCTGTTACGGGACTAAAATATTAATAAAAGTCATAGATTCAATTTTATTACGAGGATGTTAAATAAAAAATTGATCTTATCCTAAAAAATAAAAAAACAACAATGATGCAAAACAAATTGAGAGACAAATGTAATGGACCATATTAGGAGGCCCAGATCTTAGCCCACTACTTCCCACTCCTACCGCCCCAAACTTCACCGTTTCACTTGTTTTCGTTGCCAGGGAGCCACGCACTTATCAGAAACCTGACTGGAATCCTGCTCCAAAAGAATGCATCAGCCATTTCTCCGTTCCTCCAAAGTTGCATCGACCGCAATAGCTGTCACTCGTGCAGTTCTATTCCCGCTAAAATCAAAGTCTCGACCACTCTTCTTCTACTCATCATCAGCCCACAAGCAACAGCAGGGCCAAGAACAAAAGCAACCGAAGCCAAATCAAGAACCTGCTACGAAATCCCCCATTGGGTCACCGTGTCGAGTCCAAAAACTCATAGCTGCCCAATCAGATCCTCTCCTAGCCAAAGAAATCTTCGATTACGCCTCTCGACAACCTAATTTTCAGCATTCTTACTCTTCATTCCTCGTACTAATTCTCAAACTTGGCCGATCAAGATACTTCTCTTTTATTGATGACTTGCTTCTTGATCTAAAATCTAGACACTATCCAGTAACATCCACTCTCTTCTCTTGCTTGATTAAAATCTATGGAGAGGCCAATTTGCCAGATAAGGTTCTTAAAACATTCTACACAATGCTTCAGTTTAACTGCAAGCCTTTGCCTAAACAGTTAAATCTCATTCTTGAATTTCTTGTTTCCGACAAGAACTACGTCAAACCTGCTTTGGATCTTTTCAGTAATTCTTATACATATGGCGTTTCGCCCAACAGAAAATCTTACAACATTTTGATGCGTGCATTTTGTCTCAGAGGAGAAATTAGTGTTGCTTACAAGTTGTTCAATCAAATGTTTAAAAGAGATATTTTACCAGATATCGAGTCTTATCGAATTTTAATGCAAGGATTGTGTAGAAAAAGTCAGGTTAATGGAGCAGTTGATTTATTGGAAGATATGTTGAATAAAGGTTTTGTGCCTGATGCTTTGACATATACTACTTTGTTGAACAGTTTGTGCAGGAAAAAGAAGCTTAGAGAGGCATATAAGCTTCTTTGTAGAATGAAGGTTAAGGGGTGTAATCCTGATATTGTTCATTATAATACTGTGATATTGGGCTTTTGCAGAGAAGGGCGTGCAATGGATGCTTGTAAGGTTCTTGGAGACATGGAGACTAATGGGTGTCTGCCTAATTTGGTGTCTTACAGGACTTTGGTTGGTGGATTATGTGATCAAGGGATGTTTGATGAGGCAAAGACTTATTTGGAGGAAATGATGTCAAAGGGATTTTCTCCACATTTTTCAGTTTCTCATGCTCTGGTCAAGCGGTTTTGTGATGTTGGTAACATTGAAGAAGCTTGTGCAGTGGTGGAGGAATTGCTGAAGCATGGGGAAGCTCCTCATGCTGATACTTGGATGGTTATGGTTCCTAGCGTGTGTGAACTAGATGACTTGGATAGGGAATGTAAAACTTTAGATAATGTTATGATGGTAGAAATAAGGGGTGACACGCGCCTATTGGAGGCGGGCATTGGTTTGGGGGACTACTTGATGAAGAAAATACAATCGCAAGGGCGAGTTTCAGGTTTTACACTACAGGCTAGGTTCTAATCTATTACTTTATAAACCTTGCAGAATGCTTGGAGGCTGGTGCCATTAGTCCGAAGGGACATCGCGTTATTGTCTTTTCTGGGTTTGTTTTAGGGAGAGCATCTGTTCATGTGAAGAAACTCACAGCAGTAATTAGCTCTTCTAATGAAAGTTAGCTATTTTGGCCAGATGAACCCGTAGCATTGCTAATTCATGAGTATCGATTTGGTTAGCTCGAATTCTCTACAATCGGGTTATTTTGGCCACACGAACTCGTAGCATTGCTAATTCTTGATTATTAATTTGGTTAGCTCGAATTATCTGCAATTAATTCTATACATAAGCTGGGTGCGAAGAGAGCATAGCAACTGATGTCACAGCTTATATAGTAAAGAGCATCAGGTTGGTGCAGCAGCGATGGATTGTCAAAGAGAGACTCTTAATTGCACTATATATCCTGTTCCTGTGTATTTAAGATCAGAAACTAACTTTATATATGCTGCGCTGGAAGTAATGTGCTTCTTATGTCCTTCGCACTCGCCTGTTTTTATTAGGATAGTCATATTTGCCAAACAATGTAATCATATATACTTATTAATGCTTACTTCGATGATTATATACCTGCCATTTTCAAGTTACCAACCTATCCTTAATACATAGCAGATGTAAATCCACAGGGAATATTATTACCATTCAAGTAATTGATCAATAATTTGTCAAGTCTCAAACTTGTGTACAATTTAGTTATATCATTCTGTAAATGTGATTCATTTGTTAATTAAAACAAATACAGGTAATGCATTTACTTGGAATGTTTTTCCTTTCTTCATCACTGCGTCCATTGAACACAAGAACTCATTATTGATTTCAAACAGAAAACTAAATTCGAAATTAAGCAACCCTAATAGGACAAGAAGAACATTCAAATTAGCAATCACCTATGAGGTTAGACAACAGCAATGAAAATCTCAAACTATATTGGATCGACCATAACCTGTAGGAGTTTGCAACGGTGTTCTAAATCAAAAATGTCCCACACAAAACTTTCAAGTGCACTTGAACTTAGTGCAAGATACAAAACTTAGAATTTGCAGAAATGGGATGATATAGCCACTCTTCCATCTATGAGTTTCTAGTTGAGGAGAATGCTTCAAACCGTTATATTTCTGAATTCTGATAGAATAAACTTGTTGCTCCATCGCTGATACGCAGAAACAAAAATTCACCTCAAGACTCAGTCTTCTCTCTCCACACCTTCTCTAATTACTAATTCCCTGCCACGAAAGTCCTGAAGAAGAGATTCAAATGAGAAACATACAAATGAAGAGCGAAAACAAGAGAAATGATGCTAAAAATAAGACGGTAATGGACTCGCCTCTCCATTCAAAGAGAGTGCAGCATCACGCTCCTTAGCTGACGAAAAGGACAGAAAGGCATAGCAACGGTTTTTTCCAGCTTTACGATCATTCAGCACTCTTGCACTAACTACATTGCCAAACTTGCTGAATTGAATCCTTAACTCCTCAGGCTTCACATTCCAGGCAAGGTTGCCAACGTATACCTTAAATGGACTTTCATAAAAGAGAGTTTTTGTAGGTGCTGAATTTAGTGTCTCAGGGTTTCTCCTTGTAGAACTCATATCAACGGAAAATTTAACCCGCAGCTCTCTGCCACCAAAATCCTACAAAGTAGAACACTAATTTTCAGGCAAAATGCTAAAGCATGAAACAAAAATGAAAAAAGATACTCGATTTGGTACTCAACAGATCCATCAAGGTCAGCAATTGCATTTTTTGCAGAATTTACAGAACCCATTGTAACGAAACCGCATCCTCGACTAATACCGGTTTCAGGGTTCTTGGAGACCTGCCACAAAATCATCAAGCAGTGAAGATTCAGAAAAGTACCCAGTTGTCCAAAATTAACCGCTGCTAATTTCCCAAATAATCAGTTCCAATTGAACCAGAAATATATTATCTTTACATCTCATTTGAACTAAAGATAATAAAGCATACCTAACATTCTTGCCAAAAAAATTAAGTTTTAATTTGTTCATCCTAATTTGATTATTCAATCAAACACTAAAGACAATAAAAAAAAGTGTGTACCTCAACTGAAATAACAGTTCCATAGGGCTTAAACATTTCTACAAGCTCAGCAATATCGCAGCTCCTTGGAAGATTACACACGTACAATTCACATGGACTTTGCTGCCTCTTGAATTCACGCTCTTCCGCATCAATTTCTTCCGCAACCACTGATTCCTCGTTGACAACTGCTAATAACGCAAAAACTCTCCTGCTTTTGTTTGGCTTTCCCAGCCACGAGGAAGAAGAAACAAGCGCAATTCCACGAGAATGGGAAGGCTCGAACAAGCTCGAGAATTTTGGGCACTGCAACCGAACTAAAGGATGCAACGGCAATGAAGGCAACCGCGCCATCTTGAGGGATGGAGTAAGGGAAGGTAGTAGGCGAATGGTGGCCATTGAGAAGAAGATATTATGACATTGAAACCGGATAATGTTTTCACCCTGTAGGTATAATTAAAGGATTAAACTGCATCATTCTGCAAACGTGGAAGGACGAAAGTGTAAATTATGAAAAAGCATAAAATCGACAATTTTCCATTTATGAACTCGGGTCGAATAAGTTAAGAGATTTTTACACAAATAGACACTTTTTAAATTTTATTTACTAAAATATTAATTTTTTATTATTTATTAATTTTAGAATTTTTATTTATTTGCGTGTCCCTTTTATTTACTGAAATGCACCCACTCGTTTTCGCGCCATTTCTTCTTCTTCTCTTCCATTTTGTTTTTTTATTTTTTTCATTTTTGATTGATTTTTGCTCCTATTTTAAACTTAAGTGCTGAGAAAGTGAGTTTGTTCGTTTTATTCTAAGAGTCGTTGCTGTTCCCTTCTTCCTTTTCATTCTTGTAGCGGTTTTTTTTTTCATTTATATAATGGTGGAACCAGAGGTGATGCAGTTAAGAAAATAAAGATTTCAAAATCTAAAAAACCTAACTTAAAGGAAGAAAAAGCTTGTCCAGAAAAAATGGAGAAGAAACATGTTTGTAAAAGTGATAAAAAGCGTCAGTATAAGAAGGTTTCTCCTTCTGAAATAGAATGTGGTTCTGGTAGTAAGAGAAAAGCTTGTCATTCATAAGAGGATAAAGAGAAGAAGAAAATGAAAGTTGATGGTGGCGAGATTCCTTCTTCTAGTAAAGTTCCTGTTGCTGATGATGATGATTTGAAAGTAAGTTTTTTTTTATTGTTTTTGTTTTTATTTCATTTCTGATTAGGATTTTTTTTTTGGTTTAGGACTGAGATCCTCTGTTAAGCCTTAATGATTATTTCACTGCAAAAGTAGGTTGCACTTTGAGTTATGGTGTGATTGACATGATTAAGAATGTGTTAAATGCTAATCAATTGAATTTATTCTGAAATACTTGTTTTGGGTATTTTTTAGATTTGCCCAAATTTGAGGTGCAATGTCAACTGATTCATTCTCTTTTATTAAGAGAATTGAAGCAATCAAACCAGAATGAGTTATAGTTTAAAGTTTGGGGTAGGAGATTGAAATATGGGATTGAAGAATTCGTTGTAGTCACTTGGTTGAATTATGTGGGTGATTACGCTGCTTCTGCTATTTCTGTGGAGGACAATAGGTTGTTGAAGACATATTTTAGTGGTTTGAAGAAAGTGAACAAGCAGTATGTCCAGGAATGTTTTCTATCAAAGCGTTAGGAGAGTGATGAAGACTGCATTAAGCTAGCGGTCATTTTTTTTTGTTGAAGTATTTTTATTAAGTACTTAATTGAATAAAATGATGAGTAGAAAAATGTTTGATGTTGTTGAGAGTGGTTTGTTTAATGATTACCCATGGGGAAAAGATGTTTTTTATCAAACTTTGGATTTTTTGAAAGGGAAAGTGGGCTTCGAAAGGGAAAAAGAAACCTGATGGTACATTTTATAGATTAAATGGTTTTCCCTATGCTTTGCAAGTTTGGTTTTATGAGTCTTGTTCTTTTGGGCTTGCAAACCTTTATTTTCATAATCCTGGAAAAATTCCTCGAATTCTGAATTGGGGATGTACTTTATCTCCAAGTTACAAGGTGTTGAGGAGGACTGTTTTCAAAGGTTCTTTAAAGAAGGTAAAGTTTTATTGTTTTTGTATATGTTATGTTTCTGTTTTGTTTTTAATTATTTTTTGTTTTAATAGTTTATGTTTTTCTTGGGGAAAGGTGAAAAGAATCTGTCCTACT
>CATIWM010068745.1:0-13713 GCA_949671775.1 Mallotus repandus
TGAGATAGTTCCAACATTTGCACATACTCCTCCATTTCCATTTCAACTATGACTTATAAGTATTTTAGTCATCACATCATTGTTCTCACATGCAGCAGATACATTTGAGAAGTATATTGATCATCACGTCATTATTCTCAAATACAATCATTGAATTGATGTCTAACAGAAAAAGCCCGATGATTCTGCTCCATTAGAGCATATAAGCAAGAAGAAAAGCGAAGTGTAAGAATAGAATACAGCACACAAAGTTCGTTTAAATCATTGAACCTGAAAAAAAAATCTGCAAATAAAATTATAATATTATTAGATGCAAAATCAGTGGCTGATTGAAGCACCCACATTTACTCAAACAAAATGAACTCATAGTAAACACCACCCGTATTTAGCACCCATTTTACTTTTGATTGAAACATGAACACCCATTGCTACCACTTGTCTCAAGTGTAACTCTCCACCAAGCCAGAACGGTAACTCAGCCTTTGAACCTTGCTCAACCTTAAAAAGAACATAAAATCAGCACTCCCAGTTCCACACTCTTCATAAGAAAATTCAGTTAAAAACACCATAATTTCTGACTTTATATCACTAGTACTCTGCAAAACCTTGATTAAGCTATCTGGGTATAGCTTATTCCTAAAAAATTAAATCTTTGCTTAAAAATCAGTGGTGTTTGATACGTTCTGATCTATCTCTGGATTAATTTGGATGCAAGTAGAGCAAATAGTTGAAGAAATGGGCGATTTTAGATTGACATACCCTTCTGAAACAAGTTTTGAACATAAAACGCAAAACCCAGAAGCAAAAAGTGAACAAAAAAGAGTAAACTTTGCCTTGTTCCATTAATGTCAAAAAGAAATAACCAATACCAAAAGGAAAGACATTGGGAGTGACTGACAGAAGAGAATGACCATACGCAGGCAAACCAAAAAAATTTCTTAACAGCACAAGGAAGAAGAAGACGCAATGAGAAAAAAAATAAGAGACACTGAACAGAGAAAAAAAAAATGAAAGAAAAAGGACACGCGTGAAAATATTTCACAAATATAGGACACGCATGTTATTTTTGGAAAAGATGGGATATTTGATATTAATAGTAGGTGTTTTTTGGGCATTTATGTAAAGAACACTTGTTAAAAAACAAATAAGAATAAGAATAAGGATATGTTAATGCTTTAATCGTGAAGCTCTGATAAATGGGCTCTGCCAAGCCTAACAAAAAGTTTCTTCTATTTGATTGCTTGTAAATCGATCATTGCTTTGTAAAAGTTTGCACATATGATTTAGGGATAATACATTTGCGGTCTTTATACTTGGCGTAATTTGTCAATTTGACACTTCAATTTACAGTTTTATCATTTCAACATTTAAATTTGTTTAAAATGCACTAATTTGTGTTAATTTGATAACATAATGCATTTACTACCTCTGTACTTGTCAGTTTGACACCTCTACTTGCAATTTTTTATCAGTCAAATCTTTGAGATGTGACACATATTGATTTTTTATTACATGCCATGTGTGTTGACAAGGGTTTCAAAATTATATTTTAACCAAATTTAAGTGTTAAAATGACAAAACTATAAGTAGAGATGTTAAGTTGACAAAAAGTGACAAGTACATGAAGTTATGGATGTATTATGCCTATGATTTAATAATAAGTGCCTTGTTTACACACTATAATGGATGATTAGTGGCACAGGTTCATTATGCATGTGAAAAAATTCATAAACAACATTGGTTTAAAAGACAAATGAAATCATAAAAGAAAAATTAATTTTTTTGATGTATTTTTTTTTCTGAATCAAGCAAAATATTCAATATTTGGTCAGGGACAAGATATATTCTTTGACAAACTATGATAACTTTGATGTAATTTAATTTATTTATGTGAAAAACTTCATAAATGAATGACATGGATTCAAAGATGATCTAAAGTCTCCTAATCCTAAAACGTAAAGTTACATACGGGTTTGGAATTTTTAGGGTCGAAGTGATAAGGGAAAAGAAAGATGCATTCAGTCAGTCTTTCATCCCATCAGAATTAAGACCAAATTGCATTAAAAACAAATGAAGAACCAAAAACATGACCTAAAATGATGGGTTTGGTGGAGTTAGGTGCTCAACCAGATTATTTTGGATTCCTGGGGTTGCTGTCTTGCTCCTTTATTCCTCTATATCTTTCTTTTTTGTCATTGGGTGATTATCTTTCCTTCTTCTTATACATACTTAAAAATTATTCTTCTGTTGACTAGTCTAATCTAGAGACCTTTGTTGGAAGGATCTAGTGGTTTTTCTTTTAATAATAAAGCATGAGAACGGCCAATAAAGCCTAACCTAATTGGTAAAAGTAGAAATAGAGGCTACATAATTTAAAAGTTATCCGTCAATTCTTGGTGAGAGTAATGTAAAAAATTTTATACTCTTATCTCATCCTCCATTAGAACTTCTGTATATATATCTTCTCTATAATATTATAGTCAATTTGTAATAATACATTAGTTTATGAAATTGTAATATAGTCAATTTGTAAGAGTATGTTAGTTTGTTAAGTTGTAATATAGGCAATTTATAATAGTATGTTAGTTTGTTAAAATATAATAGTGTGTTAGTTTGTAATAGTCATTGCTAGTCAATGTAAAAGCTTGTGAATTGTGGTGATCTTTTAAAACGGGATGATATGTGACCTAAAAAAAATAAAAAATGAGTTCCAAATTGTGAGATTTAACCCCAATTAATTTTTTTTGATGGATTCAATTTCTATGCTTATAAATAATTATAAATATAAAATTTTATTTTATTTTATTTTATCTACTTATTCAAAGGGACGAGTTTTAGATTAAATAAAAGAGGAAATTCTTTTCTCATTTTATATGAGCACAACACTCTTTTTTTTTTTTCCTGAGGCAAGATTGAAAAAGAAATAGATACTATATTGGTAACATCGTGCAAAAGATCCGTATACACAATTGAAGTATTTTTCAATGTTCCTTTATTCTTCTGGATTATAGCGTAATTAATATCCAATACTTTTAAAAAATCAAAGCCTCTGTATCTATCTCGGAACCTCTGTTAAAAATGCTAGTCAACAAGAACTTCAAAAATGAAAAAATAGATATCAATTTCGTCACCATTAATATTGATTTTATTATTACTAATAATTATCAGGGTTTGTTAATAGAAATTATTCTCATTTAAATAATGTTTGGGTTCTATTTGTGATATATATATAAATATTAAATTAGTTGTTAAGAAACTTTTATTATTTTTATGGTTTTATATAGTTTTTAAATTAAATTAAATTAGTTAAAATTTAGTAAATTCTAAATGTGGATGATTTGAATTAAAAAATTATTTTTATTATTCTATTTATTTGAAACTAAAAAGAAAAAAAATAGCAACATGCATTATTTAATTGAATGCAAAACCGAGCACTTGAATTGCTATATTTCGAAGAAAATTAACAGACTGCATACAAATGCATCGAATCATTAAAAGTTTCTTGTGTGCTAAAATTCATATGATTATTATTAACATTGAATAAAGTTTGGTTGACATTAAAATCCATGACTCGCCTCTCTAACCAAATCAAATCATGACATGACGCATTATTGATTTGGATTTGCTACATTTAACTTCTACATCAAGCATTTCCATATTGAATGGTCTAGATCCCCAAACAATCTTTCGTATATAAAATAATAATCCTCATTGGTCCGGCAATTCTCTTTATCATCTATATATATACACACACACACCATGCTTTTAATTTCACAATTTATAAAATGCATTGTTCTAATTATTTGGATTAAGGGCTGTTATGTAGTTGTTTGGTTGGCAAAATGGGAAGGCAGAGTTGGTGACCCATAATCTTATACTCGTATGCATAAATATTGCCCCATTCATATCATGCATTGATATGCTTCTCTTGTTTAATCAACTCAATGGTAATTTTACTTCTATAGTTATAAAAAAAAATTTAAATTTTTTTGACTAATTAAAATACTAACTTGACATACAGTTAGACAACTTAAATATTAATAAACTGTATAATAAAAAATAATTTTTCTTCAAACTTATCCAAATGCAAATTTTTAAAATTAACATCAATTTGAATTTGGTTAATATGTAACTAAACAACACTAATTAGTAATTGAGGTCTAAATGCTAACTATTAAAAATAATTAAAAATTGTAGACCCAAACTTCTCTTCCATCAACTTGCATTACAAGTGGATACCTAATGATAATTGATTTTTTTTTCCACACACAAACATTGTTTTTTTTTCCTAATAGATTTATATAATTCTTTTCTTAAGTATTCAAACTATTTTTCTTTTTTGGGCAAGAAATTGCTTATTTTTCACTTAACTTTGCATTAAATCAAAAACTTAATTACTACTTTAACTACGGGTTAAGCGCTTTAGTAGGATAACAACATTTGTAGTCCTAAAAGTAATACACTTTTTACAATTAAGTTACGAATGTTTAATTTGTAACATTTAAGTTCTCTAAGTTCTTAAAAAATTTAACCGTCAGTCCTATTCCATTAAATGAAACAGCAACTGCACACGTGACAACAAATTTTACCAATGTGTCGTCCATGTACTCACCATACTTACCACGTGGACTTACAGGCCTCTTAGTCATTGCCTACGTGGCAATTCTTCATCATCATCATCATCTTCTTTTTCTTCCTCCTCCATTTTGTCACGGCAAAACCTTCAACCCTTTCCTCACAAATCTTCTTCTTCTTCTTCTTATCTTTTAAACAATTGCAAAATATTCAACCCATTCCTCATATTTCTTTTCTTCTCCAAACATTGTCTACATGGTTGCTGTAAAATCTTCTATTCTTCTTCTTCTTCTAAACAATTGCAAAATCTTCAACCTTTTCCTCAATTTTCTTTTCTTCTCCAAACATGAAAAAATTATTTCCTTATTTTTATTTGTAATGAATTGTAATAACACAATTCCAAACCTCGTATCACATAAACAACACATACCCATCAAAACATAAAGATAAAACCATTGGACATTCACATGAATTTCACAAAAAAACCAACAAAACCATAATTTCTTTTGCTTTTAATGAGTATAAAAAACAAAAAAGGAAGAAGATTGTTGAACTTATAAATGTGGGTACAGTTACAAATAACAAATGGGTATAATTTTTTTTTTCTGTTTATAGGGAGATTATCAAAGTTACAAAAAAGAAAAATGCATAAAAAAAAACCCAAATGATTTGATTTCTCAGCAAATTTGGTGAGTCTTGTATATTTTTTAACAGTTTTTATCAGGGGCTTTTAATGCCCAACAATTTCTTGATTATTGATGACTACCCAACAATAAAGATTTAAGATTCTTAGGGTTTTTGGGTGTTAATAAGTAATAGAGAGGAGAGAAATTTTTTTTTTTAAAGATATGAATTTTGATGAAAGTTGCTGTGACAAAGAGGAAGAAGAAGAATTGCCATGTAAACAATAACTAAGAGACCTGTCAGTCCACTTTACAAGTATGGTGAGTACGTGGATGACACATTGGCAAAATTTGTTGCCACGTCTGCTGCTGCTATTATATTTAATGAGATAGGACTAACGGTTAAATTTTTAAAAATTTAGAGAACTTAAATGTTACAAATTGAATATTCAAAACTTAATTGTAAAAAGTGTATTACTTTTAGAATTGCAAATATTATTATCCCTTAAAAATGGTAGATCCAAACTTCTCTTCCATGAACTTGCATTACAAGTGGATACCTATTGAATTTTTTTCTACGGGTGAGGATTTTTACACTCCACCTATTTATAAATGCACTCCTCATTTGACTTTTTAATAATTTAAATGACATAATTATCCTTATTCTTAAATAATTTTTTATTAGCTATTGCAACATTTATATGTTTTATATTTAATTATCTTAATACATTATTTATTGATTTTTTTAAAAATATAAACTTTAAGTTTTATATTAAAAAAAAAAAGATAAATAAAAATAAAAATAAAAAAGTTATTAATTAAAAAATGTAGATTTTTTGTTAAAATTTTAAGCATGATGAATTTTATTACTTAGTTATAACTTTTTATTAATTTTCGTACTTTTTAATTATTCAAATATGTATTTTAAGATTTATTTTAATGTAATTGGTTAATATTTAAAAATTTAATTCTACTGTATATTTAATATGTAAATTTAACTATATAATTTATTTTCAAAAAAAACTAATCTTTACAATATAAAATAAATTATTAGAATTATATTGTTATTAGTTTGTAAAAGAGAAATAATGCCATATTTGATTTTTCATAAAACAAAAAATTCTTTAAAGAAAAATAAATATTTCTTTATAAAGTAAAATTTCAAAAATAAAAATTTTACAAAAAGTGTAATTTCAATTTCAATTTTCGTTAACTTTTTAAATTCAATAAATTGCATATTTTTGATAAAATATATATTTAAATTTTTCTATTTTTATATTTTTCAATTTAATCAACAAAGTTGTCCTCTATTTCAAATAGCTACTTAATAATTAAAATATTTTTAATATCATATTTAATTACACTTCTTATAAATTCTTTTATTTTATAAATTATTTTACTTTGCAAATATATATTTTTATAATCAATTTTATTTTATGAAAAAAATTAAATATATCCTTGTATAATTATCAAACTCATTTATACAAATATATAATATTTATTTTTCTTTTATGAACTATTATCAATATAATTACTTCTCTAATTATTTATTTTACATGCTAAATATTGAGTTTTTGAAAATAAATCATATATTTAAATTTTTGTATTAAATATGCAATATGGATAAATTTTTAGTTATTGACTTATTGTATTGAAATAAATCTCAAAAAATATATTCAAATAATTAAAAATGCATCAAAATCAATAAAAATTTATAACTAAATAATAAAATCCTTAATGCCTAAAATTTTATCCTATGATAATTTACACTTTTTAGTTAATAACCAATAAATATTAATATTTGTATTTTTTTGTAATATAAAAATTAAATACATATTTAAGAATCAATATATATTAAACATTAAAAAATATAAATAATAAATTAAAACAATTAAACATTAAAAATTTAAATGTTGTATTAAATAATAAAAAAAGTTATTTAAAATTAAAGATAATTATATCATCTAAATTAATAAAAAATTAAATATGAAATGCATTTATAAATAAGTAGAGTGCAAAAATCTCTGCTCTTTTTCCACACACAAACATTGTTTTGTTTCCTAATAGATTTATGTAATATTTTTTTAAGTATTCAAACTATTTTTCTTTTTTGGGCGAGAAATTGATTATTATTCACTCAACTTTGCATTAAATCAAAAAACTTAATTACTACTTTAACTACGCGTCAAGCACTTTGGCTTTTCAATCTAAAACCCTTTTCAACGTCCTTTAACAGTATCAACTAACGGCAATCAACCCCAGTTAAAAGCGTTTGTAAGGCACGCTCTCCCAAACTTGGTTCCAAAGGATAAGTGTTTTCCTGACACGTGTTAGTCACCGCCTGTAGGCGCGTGGAACTTCCTGGCTCCCGAACCCTCGAACTGATGTTTGCCGCAGCAAAGGATTTTATATAAATTTTTATGTTGAAGAAGAACGATTTTCTGGGTTACCTTTCTGTGCATAGAACAAGAGCTAAAGCTAATTCACATCAAAGTTGCAATCTTTATAAAAATTGTTCAGGGAGCTTCTTCTTTGTAAGTTCAAATACTGTGGTTTCCTTTGATGTTTATTGAATCTGTAATTGCTGGTTTTTTTATTTAGTCTTTGAGCTATTTGTAGCACAAGATTTGGTCTCGGTTTCGCTAGCTAGCTGAATTGCTTGCTTGATTGCTACCTTTTATCAATTTATGAAAGTTGCTTCCAATTTTTATTTCTAGTTGATCTCTGGGTGGATTGAATTTTTGTGGGTTGTTAGTTGTTACTATTAGGTAGGCTACCTTTGTAATTGGGATGTTTTTGATACGCTGCTTTGAGTTTTCTGGGCTATTGATCTTTTCTTGGGAATGTTTAGTATTTCTCAGAACTGGTCTGATAACTTCTAGATTCTCAAGTTGGTATCCTAATTAATTAGAACAAAGTGGTGATGAAAAGCAGGGGGTTTGCGTTCACTTTGAAAAAGCTATGTGCTTTTGTATGTGTCTAAATACAAGTTCTAATTCTTTTGGGGAACTTTGTTTGGTTTGATTATCATTGTTTTTGTTTGGAATTTAAGGAGGTGGAATTGTTGCTTTACATTCCTTATGTGGGAAAATCCTCTTCTCGCACCAAAATGATAAAGCAATAAGTAATTTGTGATTTGGAGCAGATTTGTTGCCGTGGACTTGAATTTGGTTGTCCAGTGGTTTTATTCAATGCAATAATTTGGGGAACTAATATAGACAAGGCACCCCATATCACAACGAGGTCATTCTAGTGTATAAAAGCATCATAAATGGTTTTTCATTTTATGCAATAAGATGCAGCGAGTTCGTTTGTCATCTCAACAGACACCTGTGCATAAGCTAGGGGATTCTCAGATGACATTATCTCCTAAATTTAGATTAGCTGTGATTCAACCTTCTTTGTTAAGTCCATCACTAGAGCTTGAGTTATCTCTTCAAGGTGAACCCCTGATACCAGGGCTTCCTGATGATGTTGCCCTTAATTGTCTTCTCCGGCTTCCAGTCCAGAGCCATGCAGCCTGCAGAGCTGTTTGCAAGCGATGGCATTTACTACTCGGTAATAAGGAGCGGTTTTTCACCCGTAGAAAGGAACTAGGCTTCAAGGACCCTTGGCTTTTTGTCTTTGCTTTCCACAAATGCACTGGAAAGATTCAGTGGCAAGTTTTGGATCTTACCCACTTCTCATGGCACACTATCCCAGCAATGCCCTGTAAGGACAAGGTCTGCCCTCATGGATTCAGATGCGCATCAATACCCCTTGATGGTGCACTCTTTGTTTGTGGGGGCATGGTTTCTGATGTGGATTGTCCCCTTGACTTGGTTTTGAAGTACGAGATGCAAAAGAATCGCTGGAGTGTGATGAATCAAATGATCGCAGCTAGGTCTTTTTTTGCAAGTGGGGTAATTGATGGGATGATATATGTAGCTGGAGGAAATAGTGCCGATCTTTTTGAGCTTGACTCAGCGGAGGTTTTGGATCCTGTCAAGGGGAATTGGCACCGCATTGCAAGCATGGGAACAAACATGGCATCATATGATGCTGCAGTTCTTGATGGGAAGCTTCTTGTGACAGAAGGCTGGTTGTGGCCATTCTACGTGTCTCCTAGGGGTCAGGTGTATGATCCAAGAACTGATAGATGGGAGAATATGGCTGTTGGCTTGAGAGAAGGCTGGACTGGTTCAAGTGTTGTAGTGTATGGACGCTTATTTGTGGTTTCAGAGCTTGAAAGGATGAAGCTGAAGGTTTATGATGTGGACAGTGATTCCTGGGAAACAGTAGAAGGGCCTCCTTTACCAGAGCAAATATGCAAACCCTTTGCCGTGAATGCCTGCAATTGCAAAATATATGTTGTGGGTCGAAATCTTCATGTTGCTGTTGGTCACATCTCAAAGCTGAAGAAAAAAGGCACTTGTGAAAAAAGTTGGAGCTTCAGTGTTACATGGCATGTTGTAGACCCACCAGATAGTTTTTCTAACTTAACACCCTCCAGCTCTCAGGTTCTGTTTGCTTAGGTTTTTTGTGATAACTGTATCTTGTCCTGCATGCTATTAAATAATTTGTAACTTGTGTATTCGTGAAAGCTGTAATGTGCTAATGGCTTTGTTTAGAAGAAATGTATCAATTATATGGTTGTTTTCTCTTCAATCGTTATAATAGTGATTGTATACTGCTTTTTATGCGTAATTGCTATCATCTTGTCCAAGCATATGTTTTCTTCTGATGATTTGATTGGGTATTTTTATATTGCAATATGCAACCATCATCACTGTTGTTGCATATTGGGCGTAACAAATACAGCAAATTAGAATTTAACCGAGCAATACACTCATTCAAGAGAAATCGTAAAGAGCTTATCAGTTTATATGTCTATATGAAAAAGCATGCGTCTTTATTATTTATGTGGAGCATCAGCATGCAGGTGAGCATAAACAGGTTTTAATTTTGTTTAGACAATAGGCGCACTGATAGAGGCTTCATGCTTTTAGTTCTAATGAGTTGGATTGCTCTGGCACAGCTATACTTGGTTTCGGCTGAGTAATGGGCCGTCTTATTCGGACATGAGCTTGATTAGTTGGAAAAGGAATGAAGGTTTTAGGAAGTGGACTCGCAAATTGCTGTCTATATGTTGCTTTGCTTGCCGCTGGCCTGCCAACATTCTCGACATGGAGTAAACAAGTCGAATCGAGTTTAGAGTTGAATTTAATTTTGACTAAGTTAAATTTAGTTTATTTATTATCGAAATGAACTATTTGTTATTGACCAACTATTTACGAGGTTTTTAAATTAAAATTAATCATTAAACATTAAAAATAAATTATTTATTCAATCAATTATAATATATTTGGTAAAAATTATAATTTTATTCTAATAATATAATTTTTAAATATTTTTACATTTATTATAAATAAAAAGTTATATATTATAATTAATATCAAATTATTATTATACTAAAATTATGAGTTAGCTCGTAAGTTTTTATTCAAATTTGTTCACAAATTTCATGAACCATACTTTGCATAATTCAAATTTATTGAATGAACTATAATATTTAAATTTTAATAAATTTTTATTGGGTCAAATTCTAAATAGCTCACGAACAATTCAGATTATTTACATCCCTACTTCTACATTGTCCAAAAAGTGTTCTTGCTTCTATTATTAGCTCGGGTAGTTCCCGTTTATGGTGTTTACAATTTATTCTAAAAAAAGGGTTAATTTTCATTCAAAATTCACAAAAATTCTCAAAATTGGTTTCTGGCAAAAATCCAATCAAAATGCTCATGTGGCATCCATAGTGTTCCAGTGGTATATAATTAAAAATTATATATAAATTCAAATAAATTTTAATTAAAAATTTCACATCTCATCAAAATTTATCGTCCAAGCAAGATTCTGCTGGTGGTTTCAAGACATTCTGCTTCAATGAGATTTTTTTTTTGAGGGTATTGTTACTAAAAGTTATTGTTGATGGGAGAGTTAAGGAAGCGTTGTTTCTGGTTAAACAAGAAACAATGAGGATGTGATTTGGATCTCGAGGTGGAGGTGGATTTTTGATTTGGGTATGAATTTTTTTAACATGATTTTGGATTAGTATCTGGATGTGGATTTTTTATTTAGATATGGATTTGTTTTAACAACATTTTAGTAAAGAATATAATTTTTAATAGATGAAAGAAAAAAAGAATAATTGAGAAAATATTATAATAATTCTAATTTAAATATATAAAAATAAAAATAAAATTATTTAATAAATTAATAACGAACATATGGTGTTTACGTAGCATCTCATGTCATATTAAAATGAGATGGAAATTTCAATTAAAAAATTATAATTTTATAATCCACATAGAACACCATGTGGATGCCACATAAGCATTCTAATAGATTTTTATCGAAAAATAATTTTAGAGATTTTTATGTATTAAATGTTGAGCTATAAAATATTAAAATCAAAATTTGACAAGAGTCCCTCTTTATAATTCAACAATCACTATTAAATGGTTATGTATTGTATCATTAAAAATTCACAAAAGTTTTTCATAAAAATATAAAAGAACCATATTAAAATAAACTCCTTTTGGCATATAAATTCCTTTTTTGTTTATGAAGAAAAGCATATAAATACTTTAAAGATAGTCATTCACTCCCTTTTGGCATCAACCAATGAATCTACAACATTAAGATAGACTCCTTTTAATATAAAAATTTATTAAAATAGTTACACGCTCTTTTTTGGTATTAACCCCGTATCTATAAGTACAAGTTTATTTTATTAGATTGAAGTAGAGAAAAGTGAGACTTCAAGAAAAAAAGTGAGCCACAAATCAAGTCGCGATAGTATTTCAATCTTTTATTACCCAAAATATGATAAAATCATGAACACAACAAGTATGGTATTTGTCGTTCATAATAGCAGGTAATATATTTGAGGCAGCCAAAATTTAACATTTTCAAATATTTCTGTTATTTTATGAAATATTGATTACTGATTGAAGCTTTGTTAATAATAAATTTCCATAGTTCGTTAATATTCTATTTTCCTTGCCAACTCTTTATGCAAAAGGATCCTAAGTTTATGATCTTATGCGCAAAATAAAGATCATTTGTTTAATTTTGAAATAATTTTTTTTTGTTTTTCTAAATTTACGGTTTGAAAATTTTTTACAGATTTTTTTTGTTACCTAATATATTAATTAAATTTGATCATTTCATGGTTAAAGATTATAGTTTTTTTTTTTCACTTTAGAGGTAATTTTATTTTATTTTTTAAAATTTTTTTATTGACGAATCACTAAAATTTTTTTATTTACTTTTTTTATATTGTTTTATTTGCAGATGGAACATATGTTGTGTGTCCTTTACACCAAAATTAATCGTTCTTCTTTGCTCTTCCTGTGACAGCCTTACAGTTTCATGGAACCAATTTGTTGAGGAATGAAAGCTTTTTGGTTGTGATTTCAATGGTAATTTAGAAATATTGATTTCTTTTTCATATTCCCAACAACTAAAAATCACAGAGAAAGAATAAGAGGTAAATGTTGTAAGTTGAAAGCATAGAAAATCGGATTGGTGAATTATTATAAAATATTTTTAATTAGAGTGAGCTAAATTTACGTATTTTAATTTACAAATGAACTTAAAGCTAATGAACCTAATTACTACTCAATTTTATTTAAATGAGTTTAAGTTTATTTATTTTATTTCTAAAATAGGTCTAAATTTACAAATTATAAAAGCTTAAATTAGTGAGCCTAAATCTACAAGTTTTAAATTTAAATGGTCTTAATTGTACAAATTATGAAAAAGGGCTTCATTAATGAGTTAAGTCTAAATTAATTTTATTAACTAAAAGTGAGCCTAAATCTAATTAACCTAAATTGGCCTAAATTAATTTTAAAGTAATTAAAAATCTAAAACCAATTTTAAAAACCCATTAATTAAATGAGTTAAAAGCTACACATGGATCCAGGGTCCAAAACGAATAAAAATAATAAACAAGCCCAAATAATAAAAATAAAGCAAATAACAAATCAAAACAAGCATCCTGTGATTTTAACCCTAATTCAATTTACATGCAATCTAAATTAATCTAAAGCCACCATTAATTTTAATTAGGTTTTTACCAAGTGGTCCTAGAAAACTAATTAATTTTAAAGTGCAGAAAATTAAAGGTTTCATTAATAATAGTTAGATGCCCAAAATCAAAATAAATACACAATACAAATAATATTAAAACATATAAAATAAAATAAAATAAAATAAAACAAAACTTAGAAAGCCTAATACTACGTGAAAGTACAAAATTTTATCCATAGCATTCCATGGATCTTCATGGGTCCTCCATGAATTTTATTTTTCACAGTGAATTTATATCACCCCATCCATCACACAAACATAAAAATAAATAAGGATTAGTATTTAAAAAAATAAAATAAAAATCAAATCAAATCAAACCAACACGAAATAAAAAAAATAATCAAACAAAATAAAAAGAGAAAGGAGTAGAAGAAGA
>CATIWM010068766.1:0-10366 GCA_949671775.1 Mallotus repandus
AGTTGACTTAATATCTCATATTCATGATTAGTAAAACATAATTATCAGTCAACTTCATACTAGTCTAATTCATTATTATGACTAGGGATAATTTGAATAGAACTTATATTTAATCCAAGGGTTTCACTATCAAGTCACATACTTAATGACCTTAGAAAGAATTAACTATTCAACTAATTATCATAACACAAAAATGATAATAAAAGTGCCTCTTTATTAATAAAATGATAAAGTCAAAACATAGTCATATATGATTGACCTAATGCATACCAATAACATATAAAGAGATATTAAAGATGGATGGATCCTTGCTTTCACATGTAGGACCACACTTTAAGTTAAAGTATTTTTATTCTTCAAAGTAATGGCGGAATGGGAGAAGAAATGTTGAAAGGGATGTTTATTAGCACTTTGAACTAGTGTAAAATGTATTTTTTTTAAAACAAATAGATTTTCCCAATTTCAACCCAAAGTGACACTATTTTGGCAATATAAGACGGTGAGTATTAAGTTTTTATCTTTTTTTTTTGCCATGTCAAATGCTCTTATGCCACATAAGATGGCCACATCATATCTGGGACACGCTTATTGTCATTCGGATAGATTTGGCATAACTTGTAAAGTTAGAAGAGCAAATTGAAATGACTTTAAAGTTAGGATTAGCTTGATAATTAGTTTATAGTTGAGGATAAAATTGATCAGGTGAGTTTTAAGTTTTTAATTTTTTTTGCGATGTTAGACGCTTTTGTGCCACATAAGATGGCGACGTCAAATCTAACACACGCTTATTGTTGTCTGGATAGATTTGGCATAACTTGAAAAGTTGGAGAAGCAAATTGAAATGACTTTGAAATTAGGATTAGCTTGATAATTGGTCTATAGTTAAGGATAGAATTGATCATTTTCCCTTTTTTTTTTGCTCAATAAGACCTCAACATTTCAAAAGGAGCTTAAAAAACACCTTGCCATCAAAACATGACAAACCATCGTTATATGAAGCCAACGTAAACATGAGAACCAATCAAATACTACAAACATTACAAGTGTGGGTCCCATCTAAATCGGTTGAAGTTGCAAATTAAAATTTGTTGGTGGGAATTACAAAATATATATAAACAAGCATGTAATTATTGAGCTTTTTTAAATCATGTCCACCAATTTTCATAAATGGGATTTTAAAATGTTAATTAGAAGACATTGAGGGTTGCAAAGTTTTATGAATTTCTTTTGCGTTGTTCTCCTTTTTTAGAAAGAGCAGTTTTCATCTTGGGAGTTACTGTAGCAATATTTATTCCTTCAAATACATGTAAGGCAGCCTTTATGTTTCCTTTTTGATATTCTATTCTTCCTAATAAGGCAGATAGCATATATATCAATGACAATCTAGTTATAAAAAATGTCAATGAAAAATAAAGACAATTTTATAAAGGAAAAGTCTTGCCTATACTAGTATCAACGACAATCTAATTATAAAAAATGTCAATGCAAAATAAAGACAATTTTATAAAGGAAAAGTTTTGCCTACAACCGGGTGTATTACAATAACTAGTAGGATTTAAGACACATCATCCAATATTATTAACTTAATCGATAAAAACAAGACATGTGTCTTGTGTTTTAAATCCTATCACTGGGTGTATATACACCTAGTGTAGGTAAGAATCTGCCTTTTATAAATATCATTAAGAAGAACTTAGGGAACTCAATCTAAGTTTGCACAAGATTTAAAAAAGACAAACCAAATGCTCTTTTCAAACATGGAAAATGATTTTAGGTGCTTCATAAGTTTATATTCTGTAGTTGGTGGCACCTGTTGAAAAATTTCATAACCTACTTCATTCTTCTTTTAAACAAGCAAAAATACAAAACCCATCAACATAAGAACCTAAATCTATAAATGAAACAAGAATCCCATGAATCTAAGCCCTCTCACCTTTGATCCTTCGAGCCAATTGAATGTCTTTAGGCATAATGGTGACCCTCTTAGCATGAATAGCACAAAGATCTGTATCCTCAAATAGCTTAGCCAAATAAGCCTCAACTGCTTTTTGTAGAGAAACAACGACACTACTTTCATACCTTAAACCATTCTTGAAATTTAGAGTAATTTCTCGAACTAATCTCTGAGAAGGAAGCTTCCTTACCAAAAGTTCTGTGTTTTTTTTGATAATTTCTTATTTCTTTTAAAGCAACAGTTCCAGGTCCGAATCTGTGTGGCTTCTTTACTCCTCCAGTCGCTACAACATATTTCCTTGCAGCCTTGGTAACCAGTTGCATCCTCGGAGCCTTACAACTTGTGGATTTTCTAACTGGTTCATATGGGACCCAAGCTTGTAATGTTTGCAGTATTTGATTGGTTCTCATGTCCATGTAGGTTTCATATAAATGGTTTATCATTTTCATGTTCTAACATCTGGGTGTTTTTTAAGCTCCTTTAGAAATGTTGAGGTCCTATTGGGGAAAAAAACATAAAGGTTCTAATTTGGACCTTTTCCTAATTAAAGAAACAATCAGGTTGAAGAACCTACGCACATCTTCAAACCTAAGGAAATGTCTCCTCCATTAAAATAATGGCTTTTGGAAATATTATAGGGAAAAGGTGCATTTATGCCCTTAATGTTTACCCCTTGGAGCGGATGAGCCACTAATATTTTTTTTAGACTAAAAAAGCATGAGATTATGTTTTTTTGCAATTTTAGGCCCCTCCACAGACGGGGTCTCTTGCCTCTGTTAAGTCTTTCCAACGTGGCAAAGGTCCATTGTTGTAAAAAAATAAAATAAAATAAATAAATGAGGTGGCAGAAGTAGTTATTTTTCCTCCATTATCTAATATTGGCCATCCTCGTTTTTCTATTTCTAATTGCAACATAAAACCTTAGAAAAGAAAATTTAAATTGTGCTCTCAAACGCAAACCAATTGAGTGCTCATCAGCAAACCGAATTCAACTCTATTCCAAAAACCAACATCAGTTGGGCATGAAGAATGGCATCTTCCTCTGTATCAAACACAAGGATGCCCAGAAGAAGCAATATTGAAATGAATTATGAGGAACCTAAGTGATTCTGCAGCTGTCAGTATTGAGGTGTGAGATTAGTGGCTCCAAGGTTTACATCTTGGACAGACGATAACCCTGGAAGGAGGTTTTATGGATGCCAAAATTACGATGTGATTTGGACCTGTGTGATTGTGTTTATTTTTTTTAATATTATGGAAGCTTAATAATGTTGTATATTTGAAATGATATGGCAGGGTAATGGGTGTGGATTTTTTGAATGGCACGATGAACCAGTTTCGGATAGGGTCAAGAGTCTTCTAAATGAAATGAGGTTTGAAAGGAGGATGCTGCTAGTTGAGAACAAGCATTTGAAATCGTTGGCTTCCAGAGGTGTTTCAAGTGTTGAGATTGAGATTCAAGACTTATGGGACAAGTTGATGCATTTGAAGAAAGAAAATTTAGCAGAGCTTCAAAATGAAAGGAATAAGATGACAAGAGCTTACATTGTTGCACATGTTTCTTGGATCTTGTTTGTTGTCATTTTTTGAAACTTTTGTTATCATGTTGATAATGGTTAACTAAGGCTATTTTGGATAGTATCTGACTAGCACAAAGTGTGCTTTTGGTTGTAACTAGTAGTGATGATGTAAGCATGCTAATTAGCCAATATGGAATGAAAATTGTGTATTTTGGTACTTGCTGTGTTTTGTGTTAAAGGAATCAGATTGTAAACTAAAATTGAAATTTAACCATAGATTAATATTCTGAATAAAAGTTCCTAATAACAACCATTAAGTTAACTAGCAAAATAGCAACTTGTTCCAAACAACATTAGTAACACAAGTTCATAATAGCTTAACACACATGAACTTAACTAGCAAAACAACATGAACTGAGTATCTGTTAAAAACCACTAAAATATATGTCTATGATGTAGTATATTACATCAACCCTCCTGTCCTAGAGTGTTTTGCTCCTCTGGTTGTTGAACCTTGGTTTATTTAGCTGACTTTGCTTTTTTTTTTTCTCTGGAAAAAAATATAATTTTCACTCTCTTCCTATAACTGCCTGCTTGTCATGGTAGGTCTTCCTCGCCATTGTAGACTAGGTGGATTGAATGGAAGGTCTGCAGCAAAACAGACCTCTTCTCCAACCCCCGTGAAGGTGATCTTTCTACTTGCAACTTTATTCACTACCATTTGGTACAGTACCTGTGCACAACGGTCTATTGATCGAAGTGTCTTCCTCATTCAAAAACTTCACTTCCTTTATATGCTTTCTCTCAACAATGGCTGTATAGTAAGGATAACAATGGAGATTTAAGGTAAATTTTGGGGTTATTGCAGATCGGTTATAGAAGGTTTAGTTTAGGAAGGATTTTGCTTTATTTGGTTTTGTTTTCATTTGCTGTTACTCTACCCTCAGCTCGCAATTATCCGACGTGGGCGACAGTGATCGAGGTGATGGTTGTATGATCGCCACGTCAGCTGCTGCTTTTTTTTTTTTTTTAAACTTAACTATGCCACGTTAGAAAGACTTAATAGAGTCAAGAGACCTTGTCTGTGAAGTGGCCTAAAATTGCAAAGAAACATAATCTCGTGCTTTTTTGGTACAAAAAAAAATTAGGGGCTTATCCGCTCCAAGGGGTAAACATTAAAGGCATAAATACACCTTTTCCCAATATTATATAAGTGATAATTCCTGCAATATCAAGCTTCTATAAATGTAGTAGTTGAAAAATGAGTATCACTTGATTCTCACAAAAACATAAAAGCACCAGCTCAAAGAGTGAAAGAAATGATACCACGAAATCTATTTTAACTGATGGGATGTGGGAAATGAGGGACCGATGATCTCTTAACCACTCTTTCAGGAAAGGACAGTGATCGATGTTTAGGCTTGTAATTATGGGAGGCAAGCCTTCCTCTAGGAATGATCGGAGATTTGAGCAACACCAAAATCTTAAACT
The DNA here is from genome assembly GCA_949671775.1 of Mallotus repandus. Lineage (NCBI taxonomy): Eukaryota > Viridiplantae > Streptophyta > Magnoliopsida > Malpighiales > Euphorbiaceae > Mallotus > Mallotus repandus. Next base: position 4,966 of record CATIWM010068766.1, read on the forward strand.
TCAGAGACAAGTGGGGTTTAAAAAGCCTCTTGAGATGGATTTCATATTGCGAAAGTCAGTCACGAAGAGAGAGGTGAGGGAAGTGGGAAGAAGTAGGCCATTATCATCTGGAGATGACTCCAACGTCTCTACACTTGGAATTGTGCAGTCGATTGAGAAGTAGGTAAGAGAGGTGAGCCTGTAAAGTCTCCACTCTGACATTGGCTGTTGCATATTCTTGCAATAACCTATATTAAAGTTCATTTGCTTTGGTGGTAGGCCACCTTCCGGAAAGGACTCCATAGCGTCATAGTACCTTATATTTAAAGAGTGAAGAGAGTTGAGTTTATGCATCCCATTGGGCAGTGATCTCAAATTCATGCAGTGCTCAATTGATAAGGATTCAAGACGGGTGAGATTTTGGATCCAATTGGGTAGTGAAATCAAGTACTGGCACTTCATAATAGATAAGGAGGTAAGAGTGTAGATGGGCAATGTTGTATCTGGGAACCACTCTAATTCAGGAGAGTTCTGAATTTCCAGTTTAGTGAGACAAGAGAAGCCATTTGGAGTAGCCAATTTTTTTCCACAGAGACTGAAATAACCGTGTCGGCCAATGCTCAATGCAAAGGGTCTTAAGCAAATCAGGAAACTTCACATTTTGAGAAGACCAGAGATGTTCACAGTGTCTGATATTCAAAACTTCATGCTCAGACATATGCAGGTTTGGGAACTCCAAAGAATTGCAGCCACTGATATCAAGAGACATGAGACCGCATGGAACACCGCTGGCTGTGAATGACTCCAGTTTATTACAACTGGTTATTTTTAGGTATTTTAGACAACTGAGCCGATGCAGCCCGTTTGCCAACGTCTTCAAATTATCACAACATTCAATGCTTAAAACTTGAAGATTGCATGGCAAATGCCCTTCTTCCCCCGCACTAATGACACCATTTCACTGCAATCTGAGATATGTAAATCTTTTAGAGAAGCAAGTTTGTTTATATTGGTTCCATCCTTCCATAAGTACTTCAATTCTACACAACCTCCAAGACTCAAATATTGGAGTGCTACCAAGTCCTCTAAATGCGCTACATCTAAACATGCAAGCCCTGAAATATCATAGATATCTAAGGCAGTAAGAGAGGTGAGATCAGATACACTTTTGAGAAGAGCCTCTTGAGACTCACCAAGAAAGAGCTTTTGAAGAGATGGAAGATGGCAGGGCAGTTTCCCAACAAGATTCCCACAATTACTTACTTCAAGATCACGTAGTCTTGGGAATCTCACAGAAGCCTCCAAATTCATATTATCGCAGAAAGACCATTTCTCCCACTCCTCCATGCTTTCAATAACTAGAGACTTGAGACTGGCAAAATATAGCCCGTCTCCATATAACTCAACACTGACTTCTTTCACTCCATCCATGCCCATGATGCTCAGCTTTTTAAGTGAAGGTAATTGTCCCAGTGGTGTCAGCAACATGATGTTCCTACAGTTCCGGAGGTCTAGCTTTAGCATCTTCTTGAATGTGGGATCTCCTAACCAAGATGGGAATTCAGTTCCATAAAATTTTACAATTGAAAGGCTTGATAGATTTTCGTAGGGCATTAATGCATTCAGAATCTGCACTTCATCACTTGGATTCCTGCAACCATTCAAGTCCTCTGCCCATTCCAGGTTCAAATTTTCTAGGCCCTACTTCCCTTTAAGATTGGAAAAATGTGCGTCGCTAATATCCATCACATTCTGTAGTCCTTCAATAGAAAGCACTCCTTGTAAATGATATAATTTCTTCAACTCTGTCAACTTCCGTCCATTGTGTGCAGATTTTCAAGTTACCAATATGTAGTGGCATCTCTCGCAATCTATATGTGCTTCTAATATGAAGGCAATGCAAGTTTGCTAGATTACCTATGTCTAAGGGTAACACAGTAAGATCACGACACCAACATAATTTTAATGTCTGCAAATTTAACAAGGAAGCAACGGATTCAGGCAGTCTTCTAATTCTAGTGCGAGATAAGTCAAGATATCTCAAATGCTTCAAGGCTCCAATAGAGCTTGGCAATCCATAAACATCATAACAGCATACTAGTGATAATGTTCTCAAGAATTTTAACTTTGGAACCAACTCGTACAACACCTTTATACCAATCAATTGACGACAAAACTCATTGTGTGCCAAGATAGGCAATGGTAAGAACGTGCACAAACTCTTCAATTTCAGAACGATTTCAAATTCCTGCCAATTAACAAATTCATCACGAATGAATGACAAATGACGAACCATTGAATATAATTGTTCGTCCTCCAACTTATCGCCCAACTGAAGACATATCCTTGTGCTAACATACCGAGCTAAATCATTCATTAGACCATGCATAACATATTTTGATTCACCACTACTTGATCGTTGAAAAAATGATCTTGATAACAAATCACGAAAATATTGATGGCCTAGGTCCTCCATTTGCCTTTTTTTTTTCTTTGGTTGATACAAAAAACCCTCAGCCATCCATAACAAAATCAATTCGTTTGCATCAAACTAATCATGTAAAAATTTAACCATCCGACCAAATAAAATAAAACCGAATATATGAGCACAATCCCCTCATTCTATTGGTCAAAACGACTAAAACAAATAAAATTTTAAAGTACAAGAACAAAATTCGATAAACATTAATTTTTAAAAATTTTGCATGCAAAGCCATTTATTTTTATTATTATTAACTTTAATTACGTAAAAATTTAACCATCCGATCAAATAAAATAAAACCAAATATACGAGCGCGTTCCCCTCATTCTACCGATCAAAATGACTAAAACAAAAAAAATTTTGGAATATAGGAACAAAATTCGATATACAATAATTTTTTAAAAATTTTGTATGAGTGTGTGTGCTTTAAAAAGTTTTGCATGCAAAACCATTTATTTTTATTATTATTAACTTTAATCACGTAAAAGTTTAACCATCCCACCAAATAAAATAAAATCGAATATAAGAGCACGTTCTCCTCATCCTACCGGTCAAAATAACTAAAATAAATAAAATTTTGGAGCGTAGAAATAGAATTCGATATACAGTAATTTTTTAAAAATTTTGCAAGTGTGTGCGCATGAGTGAGTGTATGTGTGTGCGTGTTATTTCATGCAATAGGCATTTCGCCAGTAAGACTGGCGAAATGCCCTCCTTCCCCCCTCTCCTCTTTTTTTAAACACCATTTTGCCAGTAAGACTGGCGAAATGGTGGTTAAGTTTTTTTTTTTTTACATTTTGCCAGTAAAATTGGCGAAATGATTGTGTGAATTTTTGTCCATTTACAATTTCGCGAAATGAAAACAAAAAAAGAAAAAAAATACCATAAAAATAATTTTTTTTTTAAAATATCACAAATTGGGAATTTGTAGAATTTTTTACCCTTAAATGGTAAATAGCCGGAGTTTTGCATCACTGGCCCCAGCCTTCTAACATTTCAACTATTGCTGCTTTGTCTTTCTCTCTGCCAAAAATCTGCGCTTCATTCACCAAAGAGGTTGTGGCTGGTCTTTCCCCTATCTTCCTTCTACCACCCTCAGCTAAAGACAACGCATTTTTTTGTTTGATGATTTCATCGAATCTAGCCGCGATGCTCTTGATCTTGGAAACCATTTCAGCATTGAACCTCAAAGTACCAAAATTTAGCCCAGCACAACAGGTGGGTATGAGTTTACTGAACTTACTTGTACTCGCCATAGGTTCATCCTCCAACTTACGTCGACGAACCTCAGTAGCAAACTCATTAAGAATGTCCTCAACATCATAAGCCAAGTCCCTGAGCTCGCTGACCCACAGCTTGACCAATGGATTAGCCATCTGCTTCTCCTCTGCATCATCAAGAACTAGATTAACTTTCTTCAACATAATCTCCCACTTCTTGAGTTCATATACAACATCTCCTTCACTTGCATACCCGAGCAAGATATGGGAGGCCAACTCGCCAAACAGGACCTGAAATGAAGCAGAGAGGAGGGCACCTCCTACAGTAGTGATCGTAGTTTCCATCACGCTAGAATCAGTTTCTATCGATCCACCTGAAACAATGAGTTGCAGAACAAAAGAAATTATACAAAAAAACAAGGACTGATCTCTTTCTTTCTTTCTCTTTTTCAATTTTTTCTTTTGTTTTCTTCTCTTTTCTTTCTTTGTTTCTCTGTTTCAACTTTTTCTTTTCTTTTTTGAAACAGGCTGAACTTTTGCGGCAAAATGTCAATTTGACTATTTGACTTTCACTTATGTACCCACTAGCACAAATTAATTTTTTTGGTTCAAATTTATGACTTTTTTTTTTAATTTTTTAATCTCTTCAACATATTATTTAACAAATATATTAAAAATATATGTTTAAAAAAATTATTTTTATTTTAATGAATAGTAAATAAAAATTTTGATACATTAAAAATAATATTTATTGGGAGATTCTTACCAATAAATAATTTTATTCAAGTGTTAAAATCAAATTTTATGTCAATTACCAATTCACTATTTATATTAACAAAGAAACTTAATCAATTTTTTTTTAAATTTATATCATTTAATTGTAAAATTTTTAAAAATTTAAGAAAAAATTTAAAAAAAGTTATTTTATAGATTTAAAAACTTTTAAAATTTTATAATTAGGTTATATATATATTTCTAAAAAATTATCAATTTTATTTGTTACTATGCATTAAAATTAAATTTTTATCAATTTATAGGACTTAAATTCATGACCTTTAGCGATTTTTGCAATTTCGACATATTCTTTTTTTTTTTGGCAATGTCATTCACCAACTTTTTAATTGCAATTCAATACACTGGTTGAAAATTTAGTGAAATTTTGCTGACGTGGACACCGAAAAAATTTGAGTCGATCCACGTAAGCGCCACGTCAAAACTCACCGTTTTGACTATTTGCAAAAAATAGATAACCTTTGACATTTTTTACAATTTAAACACGACCTATTAATTTTGACAAACTAATACATATTTTTTTTATTTAATTTATATTTTTCAATGATGCAGGTTAAACAAATATTTTAAGTTATGAAAGTTCAAAATTTATTTTTCTAATTAAATAAAATATAAATTTTATAGCTTATTTTTATATAATGAACATTTAACTGATACATTCAAAGTGATATAAAATTAATTAAATCAAATTGTTAAATTAATTTACATATTCAGTAAATTTTATAATTAAATTATACATAAAATAATTCATGATATAAATTTTAATTTTTAAATAATATTTTTTATTATTTAATAAATTTTATATTTTTATTAATTTAAAATTAATTTATTAATCAAAAATATTAATTAATTACTATAAATTCATCAATAAAAAAAATTAAAATTTGATTTCAACAGAAACATATATATCATTAATTATTTTATGTAT
>CATIWM010068778.1:0-23348 GCA_949671775.1 Mallotus repandus
GTGGTTTTTGATTATTTAGCTATTTAAATTTTTTTCGTTCACTTATATCAAGTTTGTGTTGAAATAATTTTTTTAATTATTTTTAAAATTACTGTAGTATTTAGTATATTCTTATCATTATATTTTTTTAAAAAAATACATTTCATTTTTAATATTTGAAATATATGGAATTTTTTTCATTAAATCAATACATACTTTGGTAGTTAAAGAATGAGTTATCAAATGCCAATGAAAACTAATTAAAGTATTTTAAAGGATTAAAAGTACTGCTTATACAAAATCTAAAAGATTAAAATGTTGTATATTTTTTTTATCTATAAATATAAAATATTTATTTAAGTTTGTTGGTTATAGTAAAATTATAATTATAATTGATATTTTATAAATTCTAAAATAAAAATTTTTATTTTTATATTTTGATGAAATATTATAATTTATAATTTATAGTTGTAAGTCTATTTAAATTTTATTAATCTCACGAATAATATTTAAAATTGAGATAAAAATTAAAAATACAAATTTTCACTTAAAATCTATATAGTTTAATATTTGACTACAAAAAAAAACAAAAACTAATTACACAAACAAAAAAAATATTTGATGAAAGTCTCATTATAATAAATGAAAAATTATACGGTTTACCGATACATTTTGAAATATAGTTACCATATACCTTCATGTGAATCATTGTTGAGCTTTTCCTACGTATGCATTCGGCTTATTCGCGGATGCTTATTCACTATTTACGAAATTTACTCATAAGAAAACTTGCATTTGCAGCTCATACTTATGTTTATGATGCTTTTTGTCATATATTCTCTCCAACCTTTCCTATCATCCGGTGTTGGAATCGTGGCCAAAAGAAAAACACCTATTTGTTTTCTCAGTTTTAAGTTTATGTTTATTTTCGACAGCTATTCTTGGTTCAAAATATAATCACATTAATCATCTATACCTGCCATTTGTTTGCGACTGGAGAAGAAATTGACACTTTGCTTTGAGAAAAATCCATTCCTCATCAACTACATGCTATAAGCAAAATCCTGATTGTATGATTACATTAGTTGCAACAAATTGAAAAATGCATATTGCATTGTTTTCAATTTTTCTCGAGCGAGTTAACTACATGAAGACCCAAAAAAAAAAAAAACCTGCTTCAAAAGATGGAAGTGCGGTCCCTTCAGGGCAAAATCTACTACAACTCATCCTTAGCATCAAATGGCTCTGTCTCTGCATCAGGTTCAACTTCAGCCTTGGAAGTGTCTTTTGTTTCAGTTTCAGCTTCAATTTCTTCTACATCATTTTCCTCCTCAATAGTTGCATCTGGACTAATGTCCAAGCTAGATTTCACAGAGTTGTAAATGCGAGAAGCAAAATCCTTCGGATCATTCAGCATGAAGCCGCTCTCCAACAGTGCTGTTTGATAAATAAGCTGTGCTGTTTGCTTTACGCTCTCATCCTGAAAAATAACACATATTGCTAATTAACAACAGAATCTTTGTATAGACTACCAACAACCTCTAATTTAATGCACATGTAGATTGTTTGCAAAAATGCACCCAGGTTCATCACTGCAGACATGATACCAGAGCAGCAGTAGCACACTACTAGCATATGAGAAAGAGGAACAGAAACAAAACAGTGTGTGTAGCGGGGGAGGGTTAATCTCCCTCAAATCCAACACAAGTCCAGATACTTATTGTCAAATCCGTAGCACTTACAGCTGCCTTGCAGCTACCTCCTATACTGCCAACCTTATTGCAGGCTGAACACAATCCAATTAATGATGATAAGAAGATAAAACAAACACACCCATCGCAACCGCTAATAATATTTTTTAAAAAGGCTACACTGTTATAAGGTAGATTGATCCGATCTAACTTCTTCTGTTAAGATGCAAAGCCGAGAAAACATAACAGGATGGTAACTAATTAACACATATTAAACCAAAAATTCAAAAAATTGTACCTCAGGGTTCTTGACCACTCTCTCACGGAGCTCCTTGATGATAGGGTGTCTAGGGTTTATCTCCAACACCCTCTTGCCACGCATATATGCTTGCTTGCTAGCATCTGACAGAGTCTGAGATGCCATTATTCTCTCCATATTTGCACTCCATCCGTACTTGGATGTAACAACCACACAAGGTGTATTATCCAAACGATTGCTTATCTTCACATCATCCACGTTCTCGCTAGAAAGGGCGCCCTTCCACCACTTGGTAAGTTCCTTGAATGATTCCTTAAGTTCCTTGTCTTTTGAGTCTTTCCCAAGTTTCAGGCCCTCCTTGGACACATTCTGGAACTTTTTGTCTTCATAATCCATTAAATATTGCATTAAGTATTCATCGACTGGATCTGTGAAGAAAATGACCTGGTGGAATGTCAATCCAGAAAGAAACAAGTCAGTAAAGAAAGGGCATAGTATTCCCGTTTCAGAACAAATGAGCATGAAATCAGAAACAGATGTTGAAAGAAATAGTTCCTGAAAAAACAAATGCATATCACACCTCATAGCCTTTCTTCTTGAGCCTCTCCAAAAATGGGGATTTTTCCAACTGTTCCTTGTTTGTTCCAGTAATATAGAATATGTCCTTTTGACCTGATTTCATTCTTGAGATGTATTGATCAAGTGAAGTCAATTTACCATCGGACTTTGTGCTGCATGAGGGGATTCAAGTAATGGACATTAGCACTGGATAAAGGTCAGACCCACCACATAGGAAATGGAAATAAGAAAACATGTTTATATATTAAATAAGCTCATGTTTATGCATTAAATAAGCTCATGTTTATATATTAAATAAGCTACCTCTCAAATCTTAGAAGTTTTGCCAAGCGATTTCTGTTAGTCGCATCTTCAATAATACCAAGTTTGATAGACTTGCCAAACTCATTCCAAAATTTTGCATATTGGCCTCTCTTCTCATCATCACTTGAATCCTCAACATCTGCGTCCAGTAAAATATCGCTGTCAGTCATCGCAGACAATCTCACAATTAGTGATATCAAACTACCAATATGATGCAAACTTCACAATATGTGAACCACAGTAAGGAAGTTGGCTTGTTGAGGTTAATAATCAGACAGCATTGCAAGCTGCAGTCGTCTACAAATGGTGTATAGTCTAAATGTCAAAGTTGGTTGACATGCAACATTGGGTGGAAAGTAATTACAAAGACAAACACGAGCAACAACTCATACCTTTCTTGTCCTTTTCATTCATCTCCTCAGGATCCTCCTCAGCAATTTTACGAATCATATCAAGTGCCTTTCGGATAAGTTTCTTCTTGATAGTCTTCAAACTGCTATGCTGTTGAAGCATTTCTCGTGAAACATTGAGTGGTAAAGTGTCGGAATCAACAAGACCCTGCTCAAAATGTAACCAATAGGTGAGTCACTATCACTATATTTTGAAAATACAGTTACAATAAGTTCTAGAAATTTTTTCAATACCTTCAAAAAGTTGAGATATTTCGGCAATAGCTCATCAAATTCATCAGAGATGAATACACGTCTGACATACAACTTCAAATTAGATTTATTACTGTTGTAATAACTCTCATAAAGATCATGAGGAGCCTTTGGAGGCACAAATAAAACAGCTTTGAATTCAACATCACCCTCTGCTGTAAAGTGACTCCAAGCTAGAGGCTTCTCATCACTGAAATCCTGTTGATTTGATAACCATATGTGTTATTACTGAAAGGCTGCACTTTAATGAAAACATTCAATAACATTCTTAATTTAATTGTATCACATGTAAAAGTACCTTTGCTAAAGAATGATAGAATTTTGTGTACTCCTCATCTGTCACTTCCTTTGGATTTCGGAGCCATATGGCCTTAACGTCATTCAAAAGTTCCCACTCATTGGTAGTTTCCTTCACCTTTTTAGTCTTTGGTTTTTCCTCTGCATCCTCATCTTCACCTTTATCAGATTCCTCTTCTTCCTCAGAGGAGCTGCTTTCAGCTGTTTGTAACAATAGAATGAACCAAATGAATTCAAGATGCATAGACCCTACACAATAAGACATGCAACAGCGTAAACTGGTAAACAATTCACTGAAATGATGCCTACCTTTTTCCTCTTCTTCACTCGACTCATCTTCATCTACAGGAACTTCCACATCAACTTCTTTACTTGCCCATAAATAGATGGGGAAGTTGATGAACTCAGAATATTTTTTCACCAGCTCCTGCATGAGAAGATTATTATGACATGCTGATCTTGAACGTATAATTTAAAAAAAAAATCTACGAGAAGGAATAAAGGTCAATTAATCAAACAAGAAATGAAGTCCTACACCCATTTAATGCCCCTTCCGTATCTAGATAATACAGCTCCCAAGCAAAATTGAAACTCATAGCGCATTAAAATTGACCCACAAAAAACACTCAAATGAAAAATTTCCAAAATTTCCACTAATTATGATTTAGAAAAATATGTCAGGCAGAAAACTATTCAGTAGATATAAGTATAAAATCTTCAAAAATGTTCCCATTAGCATAACTAAAAAAGGGCAAGAAAGTCTGGGGAACTCAACAGCATAATAGATTCTAGATGAAAGCCAAAAAGCTACTAAGTTGTGCTATTAGGAAGAAGACACCGACTTTTAATTTGCTCTCCTCCAAGTATTCTCCTGCTTCATCTCTAAGATGAAGTCTAATCTCTGTTCCACGTCCCAATGGTTCATTCCATGTGTCCTCAGAGATTGCAAATGCTCCATCCGCTTTTGATTCCCACACATACCTAAAGGTATCCATGAGCCAAGTTAATTATCTCAAACATGTTTAATGTACAGTATTCAATCATTTAAGCTTGCCAAGCTGATTTTTTTTTAAGGAAAAAATGCTTACTGTTTGTCATCATTATGCTTGCTGATGACTTCAACATAATCAGCAACCAGATACACAGAGTAGAATCCGACACCAAATTGTCCAATTAGATTGAGGTCTCCACTTGTCTGCATTTTCTCTACAAATGCTGGACCAATGATGGAAAGTTTTTTTTATCAGAATTGGTTCCACACTTTGCACACTTAGAAATACGCACAATACAATATATCTACCTGAAGTTCCAGATTTTGCAATGGTTCCCAAGTTTTTGATCAAATCTTCCTTTGTCATACCAATACCTCTATCACGAATGGAAAGAATTTTCTTTTCTTTGTCCAGTTTAATCTGGATTCATCACATGAAGAAAGCACATAATATAGATATCAACCACGTTATAGCAATGCATTAATGATCTGAAAATGCAGGCTAATTTGTAAGTTTACCTGAATGTCCAGCTTTGTGTTATCACCTTCGCCCAGAATCTCTTTATCAGTGAGTGAAAGGAACCTAATCTTGTCCAGGGCCTAAAATTCAAAAATGTTAATTTTTTTTTAGTTTGTTAATCAAAGCAATGCACAATTTAAATGTTTAATGAATACACTTTAAAAACAGAAAGTCCAAAACGCTTACATCAGAGGCATTGGAAATCAACTCTCTGAGGAAGATGTCTTTGTTGCTGTAAAGAGAGTTAATAATGATGTCCATAAGCCGAGACACCTCAGCTTGGAACTGAAATTTCTCCGCATTATTGCGGATTGATCTCTTTGAAATTGACTCCGATTCCCTAAATCAAATTCAAAATCAATACGTCAATTTTTTTGGTTTATAAAAAAAACAAAAATCATACTTATACCGATAAAAAGAGAAACACACACCTCTTTACAACATCAGAATCAGTAGACAAACCATTAGGAACAGCGCCGAGTTTGTCCTCAACTTTAGGAGGATCTACAGGATTTTGTGACTCAGCTTCTGCATTTGCGTGTAAGTTCCCGCCTGCAAGAGCAATAGATTACAACTTAAACTCAATGAGGGGAAAAAAGAAAGAAATTGATCTATCAGCCAGAGAATTGAAAATATTCAGTAAAAATTAGATTCAAATGCTAAATAAAACACCGAGAAACATCTCATCTAAATGGCGGATTTACAGTAGTGAAGCTGCATAATCTATAGTTACCTTGATCTGAAATGAGAGAGAGAAGGCACAACAGAAGCAAAGCGGAAGGGATCGTCCACTTCCTCATCGTAACTACGGTTGCAAATAGCTTTTACCAGTTAAGAGGCTTCTTCTTCGTTTCGGATTTAGCTAATGAGCAATGGCTATCTGTGCTGTGATTTACGAGCCGTGATTATATAGGGTGGTTTTAAAACGAAAAGGTTTTAGATCTCACACAGTGAAGCTAAAATTGTTTGGATTGGCTAGGTACTGCCAGCGTGGATGATCGGACGGCTGATGATTTTCTGTTTAAAACGTGGCAAGGTTTTATTGGTTATAGTTTCAGCAGTTGACGTGGAGAAATCAGTGGTTTTGGACGGCCCCACAGTCGACTCCGAGTCAAGTTGACTGCTCTGATTGGCTAAAAAATGCCACGCTGGATAATCAAACGGGTGTTTGACGTTTGCTTTATACGTGGCGGAACGTTATTGGAGTTACATACTCTATTGACGTGGAGATCAGCATTTCTAGATTGCTCTATGCTACAGGTACATTTGGTTGCAAAGTGGTCTGTATCTCGATTGCGGATAAGTTATCCGTGCACCCGCTTCAGGATTTTCTTACTTCTGGTATCAAACGGCAAAATGCTGATTAGCGAAAGAAGTTTTAAATTACAAGGTATCCTCTCGTCTAACTCAATCGGTAAAAAGTGTTGAAAAAAAGTACTAATCGAACTTCTACTTCTTCTTTTATCTCTTTGTGATATTAGAATTTAACCAATTAATCTAATTGTCAAAAAATTTATATCACGTCAAGTCAGTCTAGTAAACTCAACAAATAAACCATCACATAAAACATGAATTTAACACTTCAGAACTTCAATTATAGTGGAAGTTAAAACGTTCCAAAATTTTATATTTTCTTGCTGGTATTTTCTCAGAATTTCAACAAATAAAAATAAGTCAATCTCAACTAAGACCAGAGCCTCAAACATAAGTAATAGCCTACACCCGTCACCTTTTTCTTTTGATTACTGCTTTTTCATGACATTTTTGCCAATATTTCCGAGCAGGCCAACAGAAAATACAGTGCAAAAAACGGGTAGGCTCATGTTTTACGTGGCTGCACCAAATTTAGCCCTGAGCTTGGTAATTCAGCATGCCCAGTCTGGCCGACGACTTTTAGTCCGAGTCTATGTAATGTGCGGGTGGGATACGGTGGTGTGGAGCCTGGGCATGGGCCTGGGCCAAGGAAACCATTTCTGCTCATTCAAAGTTTCAAATTGACTCCAACTTCAAAGTCTTTGTTTGTTTTTTTTTTTTTTTTTCCTTTTTGTGAACGACTTTGTTTTGTATTTGCCTTCGGTTCAAATTGTACCATATTTGCTATTTTTTTTCATTGATGTAAAAAGTAGTAACAGTTTAACCATTTTAGAGCTCAGGAAATGAAAAATTAGGGTAAAGGTTATGCATTTCTTTATTCAAATACATTTTTGCACATTTTTTTGTTCCAAACCTGCATTGGGATGCTTTTTTTTTTTTCCTCATTTTCATGGAAACATTGGGATACACCATACTTACGACCTTCAGGTACATGCATGAACATTAAGCACAAAAATATTCATGAACAATGACGACAATTAAATTGGTTAAAATGCATGTATTGGATCAACAAGCTCAGTTTAGATATCAAATATTAATTGCCTTCGGTTCTTAGCAGAAGACGTTATTGCCGAAAAGGCAAAAGTTTCTCAATGGTCTTCTTACAGCCGAAGCCAAATAATGAAGTGACATTTATCTAATGGTACTAATTAAACATGAAAACCTTAGTTAAAATCATACCGATGAATGATATAAACTTGTTTGGTGAATTTTTAAAAAAATGATAACGCCGCACTAAGGTTTCACGTCACTCTCATAACCCAATCAACGCCATAATCATACGCGCATGGGGAAGAAAATAACTTTACGCGACAGCCAAAAAAAAAACTTGGGGGTTAGCTACTAAATTAAGGTGTGAGGACATCATGAAAACAGCCGAAGACGTGGCCATGTCATGACTCATGACGTTGATCGACAAAAATCTCATATGTTTGTATCGAATCAACTTGTTGGACCATTTCTTTGATGATAACTTTAGTTAATTTATTTATTTAAATTAAACTTAACACCTCAGTGACTCTCTAAATTAACTAGTTTTATCATTTAAATATTTTAACTTTCAAATTGTCAATTTAACACCTAAATATGCTATACATATATATGAACTTACATAATATCCAAATATTTTTTCAAAGGGATGAAACAAAAATTAACATTTAGATATGATTTAACATCATAACAAATTTTTTTTTTCAATATACAATAAAGTTGAGTGAAGGAATGTAACTCAAACTCGAACCCTTAAATGTTATTGGATTTCATTTTGACCGCTAAATCAAAGCTCACTAGTAGCATGATATCAATAAATTGTTGAGCATTTGTTAAATAAGGATTATTTAAAAATTATATTTGTAACATATTTATGTATTAAATTGACAATGTGCAAACTTAAGGAGTTTAAATGACAAATATTGGTAAGTTGATGGGGCTGTGGATCGCACTAAGCGTTTAAGTTGAAAATTTTTACTTCTTGCGGTTTTGCCAAGATGAAACGACGTAGTTGCCTGGAAGTGATCTAAATCAAGTAAATACAGTACTGACAGGTGGTTTTTTTTTTTTTTTGGACAAGCTAAAACCCGCGGATGTACGACTATAACTAGATACCTTCCACTTTCCCAGCCAAGAACAGTGAGTGAGGATAAGCTTCATTATTATTATCATAAAAAGCAAAAAATATTCGATCCTATTTCTGTAATTTATTTTTATTTTTTTTTCAGCCTGTAATTAAAATTCCCGACATTCCCAATACCTCGCATTAAATCCACCCCTTTCAAGATTCTAATCTGTATTCACTCCCTCAGCTGCTCTATGATTCTCATATTCCTCTGCGCTGCCCTTTATCACCGCCCCAAGTTTTGAATTGAATCGAAACCAGAAGAAGCTTTCTTCAGATGGCAGTATCTGATGTAGTGACAGGGAATTTAACGACGATCTACGTGGCAGTGATCGCGGGAATTAAGGCTTACGGTCTGGTATCTGGCCGGAGTTTCAGCGGTGGATTTGTGCTGATTTTGTCAACTACTGTTGTAGGTTTGATCTTGATTGGGTCGTTGACGTGGGACGTTTCTCGTAAGGCTACATATGCAATTTCGCGAGATCATCATCATATTCATGTCCATGAGATGTGTAAAGGTGGTATCTGTTGGCATGGTGTAGCCGTCCGGTCGCCGGCTTCTCAGGTTCGCTTCAGGCTCCCTCAGCATCAGCAACATCACTATGGCCCTCTGTGAAAACGCAATTTGATATGCATAACTGCAGATTTCTGTTTTGTTTTCTTTGAAAAATAAAGATATGGGTGGCTGAAAATAAAGGTCTAAGGATTGTGATATAGAGAAGAATAAAAATCTCTCTTGTTTTGGTTGATGGTATTTTCGGATTGGGGCTTAGGCTGCCTTTCACGTAGGACAAGGCGCGACCCAGGAGATGTTTGCTTCTTTTTGTTTGAGAGGAAGAGAAATATATATAGTATAATGTATATAAATAATCAAAAGAGAGTGAAATTTGTGCATATTTTTGTCCTATACATTTGGTTGATCATCCATGTTTTAAGAAGTTGTAGAGGTGAAGTATTGGATGCCCTATCTGCGGTGTATCGATCTTTTTGGTTAATTTTCATCAAATCCGTGGAATTTTAGACTCAATTTCCAGACAAAAAGATTGTGATGGAATTGTCTTGTTTATTTGTTGAAGGACAAAGTCCACTATTAGCAAATTTCTTAGTAAGTCCATTATTAGCAAATTTCTTAGTACACTATGAATCCTCATGCCATTTTGTAGACCAGTAAGATCACCTATAAAATCACTAGAAATCCTAAATATTTTAATTGTAATAGTGATTATGCATGCAGAAGTGAGGTCTTGAAATTACAGGAGCTGTTGAGAACCTTCTTGACCACCATTTGTGCATTTTCAGGCTTAAGAAGCTCTACTGGAATTGCAACCTAGAAGAAACTGGAAAAAGATTGCGCCACCTAATGTTTACTGGCTCTGGGGAGTTTTACTCCTTAAAAAGTTCATCTTTCTTAGCGGTAACAGTATGCCCTGCAGTTTTTAATCTCTAGACGAATCAGTACGAAATTTGCAGAATTGGAAGTAATGTGTTGGAAGTATGTGACCATTATAGATTTGCTGGCAGCATCAGAAATTTTTGTCTTTTTCCTCTGTCTTGCTGGAGTTAGCACTGATTTCTTTGTTTTTATTAGGTGATCTATGAGATAGATTCCTCATTTGGTTATTTAAATTTCCACATTATTTCACTCTTTGGACGGGATGATGTGTTGGCAATTGCTAACAACAAAAACTCGCTAGCTTTTGCATTTTGTCATGTTTTCCTGTAGAACTAGCAGATGTTGCAAAGTAGTGAGCTTTGAGTGGAAGCCTCTGGTGACTTATGCTGGAATGAAATTGCATTGCTTTCTCTGCGTGCTATCCAACTTATGGCATCTCGCTTTCATGCTACCTACTGTCTGAATTAAAGAGGGTCAAATTATTTGGTTTTGACCCTTTAAAAACCTAGAGAAAATGGTGATCCTCGTTAGTAATGAACAAGGCCATGGCGGTCAAATCAAGTTTCAAGTTGGTAGAGTTGTTATTTCTTAATCAAAGGATGCATCTTTGTGCTCCACAAAATGCATTTGAAATATATATTGTTGTTTGAATTTAGATGAAACATTGCCATCCACTTGAATCCACTTAAGGTTAGGTGATGGGTAAATATCGCCAGTTCAATTACACCACATGGTTTTGTATCTGAGATTATAGCAAGGACTTCCGCAATGCTTCTCGCTCATCTACCTCAGCCATTTATACCTGCCTTGCCCTGAATTGTTTCAAGTGCTAGCCTGGCTGTGTAGGGAGGCTTTTTCGCAAGATTAGCGACATGTTGATCCATTTTCTATCAATTAAGGTCCAGAAAAAACTTTTGTTAAATAAATAATACATTTGCATTTATGCTGCTAACTTTGTGTGCTTCCATTAGTAATGTTTGATACCAAATTGTATTCTTCCATCTAGCGTCAAACTTAGGCCATCTTCAAACCGAAATATTAAATTAAACTAGTAAAAGTTTTATACTATTTTGGTGTTTTTACAATAATTTAATTTTCAACTCATAACACTAATTTTCACGTCAAAAAAAATATTATTTATATATTTTTTTATATTTCTTATTTTTATTACTTCATTACTTTTTATCATCTTTATAAATTATAGTCTAAAATATTGTACATATTTATCCAATTTAGATATTATTAATATTTATTATAAATAAATATATAATTTAATATTAAAATTATATTAATAAATATCTAATATTTATGTAATATTTTTACTTTTTATGTAGTTTTTTTTAATAATTATGTTAGGTTTTAAGATTTATGTAACCTTTTTAATATTTATGTAATGTTTGATAATGTATTTAATATTTATAATATGTAATGTTATTTTATATTAATATGAATATATTATGTATATATAATTAATAATACGTGTAATTAATAAAAATTAATCATATTAATTTTAAAAATATAAATAATAATACATTCAAATAATTTTATATTCTTTTAATTAAAAAATAAATAAAATAATTATCCCATGAAAAAAAAAAGCTAAAATAATGTAAGTTGAAATTGATTTTCAAATAATGTAAATGTAAAAATATATGATTTATTTTGTAATTAACCAGAAAAAAAGTATGGTGTTGGTAAATAATGCACTATAAATTTTTTTTTTTTTGAACTACAACTTCCAAGAGGTGGAGGGGAAGGGAATCTGAACCCTATATCTCTAAACGTAGCAGATTTCATGGCTGGAACTAGCCAACTCTAGGCGAGTAGCTCAACGTTGTCCGTAGGATTTGAACTCATGACTTCAAAAGTTATAAGTACCTTCCTTAACCATTTGAACAAAATGGTGGGGGAATGCACACCAAGTTTGACGTGATACTATTCATCAACATCAATTTGATGTTGGTTTTAACCTGAGATTTGAGGCATCTCACACAAAAATTATGTGCAAATGATAATTTACACATGAATTAAAGCTACCCTTATAAAACTTCATCTCGAGATTTCAGTTCAAATCTTTCCACTCCCAATTTATAATGATAAAAAAAAAAAAAATTGTTTCCTTCCCTTCATATTTATCATCCCAAATCATATAATTTTATTGTCATGGAATATCAAATAAGCTCAATTATATGATAATTCTTTACATTTCATAAATCCCGTTTCACCTTATTTTAAATTCCAACTTGAGCCTTTTTTTTTTTCTTTGGATATGAGTTTACTTTGACAATAGTAACATAAATGTCACAACATTGAAGACGATCTAAAATTTGAATTCAAATATCTTATGTTTTTCACTATTAGAAAATGTTTAAATGTCTCCCGTAATTTTATCATTAACGGTCAAACAATTCATAGATGAATTGCAAGGAAATTGTTTTTTTTTTTTTCCGAACTAAAATTGCAAGGAAATTGTTGATTCAATACAAAAATAAAAATAGATGTAAACACTATTGCATCTTAACCATTTAATGATAGTTGTTAATAAAGTTTTATTTTACTTTGTAAATGGAGACCTTTCTTAGTACTAATACAGGTACCACGACTTGGTCAGTATAGGTTACAGTCCTTCTAAAGTGAGTCCCACGGATTAAAACAAATATGTTTTATAAACTGTGGTCAAATGAGGAGGGCACTCTCGTGGTACTTACCCATGAACCGTTGGATTTCTCTACGAATCACGTCTAGCAAGTTGTTACGCCCATCGAACGGTTCTACATTAAAGGCATACAGACACATCAGAAATACAATAAACAATCTTATTACATCATTAACGACACTGCGCGTATCGACCGACTTTCTATCCTCTTCGCCATTTTCTTCGCACCTTCCTATTCCAACCCTCATCTTAAACCGGGCGGTTCTTCGGCCGTATCATCAACGTTTTGCAATGGCCGACAGCCCATCGTCTCAGTCGCCGACTCCTGTATCCGTATCGGAAACCGATACGATGTCGCAGTACTGGTGTTATCACTGCAACAAACGGGTCTCAATTGAAAACCCTAATCAATCTGATGTTGTTTGCCTCGAGTGCAAGAACGGTTTCGTCGAATTGATCACCGCCACAGCAACTTCACCCTCTGCTACTCCTTCCATAACCTCAGACCCGGTTGATGATTCTACCTTCGGATCTCAATTTCTTCAAATGCTTCGCATATTCGCACAGGCAGCGCGTGAAGAGGACGCTCCTCCGCCTCATCCCCAAGACCCTCAATCTGAGGACGATTTTCTTAGGATCGAGCTCAATGGATGGGATAACGATGAGGACGAAGATGATGACGACGACAACGATACAAACAACGGGAATGAGAATGAGAACGAGAATAGAGATGATGATGTTGAGGAAGGTGGAGGAGGAGGAGGTGGGGATCGATCTGATAACGAGAATGAGGAAGAGAACAGGGAGGAGGAAGATATGCGAAGAAGGAATCGCGATATCCTTCGTCTTCGGATCCGTGATTTCGCGACGCGGGCCAGAAGCGGGCGTAACCGGATCCTCGATTGGGCTGAGATCCTAATGGGACTGGAAGATAACTCTATTGAATTTCGCCTTGAAGTTCCCGAAACAGATAGATATATAGGTAATCCTGAGGATTATGTGGATGCTGCTGGATACGAAGCGCTGCTGCAAAATTTGGCGGAGAGTGATGGTGGAAGGAGAGGGGCTCCGCCTGCGTCAAAATCTGCGGTTTCAGCATTACCAACGGTTGTGATCACCTCAGAGGAGCAGGCTCAGGTATGTGCTATATGTAAGGATATGGTCAATGTTGGCGAAACAGAGACGAAATTGCCCTGTGGTCATGGTTATCATGGGGATTGCATTGTACCTTGGTTGGGTTCGAGGAATTCTTGTCCTGTTTGTAGGTTTGAGTTGCCAACTGATGATTTGGAGTATGACGAGGAAAGGAAAAAAGCAGCTGCAGGTAGTGTGGGTGGAGCTTCAGGTTCAGGCCGTGAAGGTGATAATTTGGGTTATAATTGATTGTATGTTTACATCAGTTATTTTTTTTTCAAAAAAAAAAAGCTGAAAATCTTACTCTGTGTAGTTGTTCATGGACCTTTTGTGCTTGTTTACTTTTTTGTGGATTAGATAAAGTTGGATTTACTTCCATTTGCATCTGAATGTAAATAATATTCACTCAGTTTGTTCTTGTTATTTGTTCATCTATAATCTTTTGAATATACTTGTTGTCTCACATTCCATACAAGCTGAAATAGGAAAGTATTTACCATGTAGGTTGATAGACGTGTGAAATTCCCATTCAATTGCTTGTTGTTTTTCTTTTGCTAGTTAACATCTAGGACAGGATATACGAATTATCTTAGCTTCAAACACGAGGCATTTAATTTACCTTGAAGTAGATAGATATCTGAAAATTTTTCCATTCCATTGGATGGAGATTGTTTCTTATTGTTTTACTAGTCAACATTTAGGGTAGGATATGTTAATTATCTTAATTTATAATGTTTATAGTGAACTGTTATGTTCCTATTACCTTGCTGCTGTTAGGCTATCTGTTTTTTTCTTTTTTCTGTCTATAGACTCTATATGCTTGCTTTTTTATGCTTGATATAAAAGAGGATTAATTGGGAAATTTTTTTAACTATAATTTTACTGCTTTATTATTTTGGATTCAGGATTAGTTCCAGCTAGGTGGTCATGCTTTGATGGATGCTATCCTTTAGCGATTTAGGATGGCACTTCCTGCCATCCATCAATTATGATAATATCACTCATTCTCAAAGTAGTCTCTGCAAATACTAGGACTATGATCTCATCTTTTCAAATATCCATAGTTGCATGACCTGATGCATTTCATTTTTTTTTTTTTTACATGTTATTGAAAGCAAAAAGGGTTATCGAAGTATGGAAGTAATCACATGGGGAGAGTTCTTCAATTTTGCCCATGCTTATTATAGATTTGCCCTAAAAAATTACTGGTTTTATTATAGGACCCTGTTTCTTTTATGGAGGGTGCTTCTTACTGTATTGTACTGGTTGTTTTATAAATGACTCCAAAGTGGCAACACCAGTCCTTGCCTCGGGGGCGTTATTTCACACCTTACTGTCAAGCTTCAGGAGGTTGTGTCGGACCTCATGGGAGGCACCCGCTCGGCCCTCCTAATGTACTGCATGCTTATTTTATATAACTGACTTCTCATGTGGGAGTTGGCTTGATGCAAATATGCTAGAACACCAAAAAATGGTTAAATCTTATCCTTGCTAGTTCTTTATTCTCTCTTTAGATTACATGAATTAGTTGAGTAGCGAAAAGTGGAAACTCCTACAGTATCGGGACTGGAGCTTAAATACCGTTGGTTAATGTAGCAATTTGGCCACCCTTGTTATATCCTTTACTCCTACCAAGCTGCCAACTTTTTTTTTCCCCAGGAGGATTATGTTGCTTTTCAATTGGTTAAAATTTCAGAGTTCTTGTTCAAGATATTAATTTCTTGTTGCAAAGAGATTGGATCATATGATGGCTGCTCACCCCGTTTGGTTTGCACTTTTAAGTTTTTGGCTGATGCCTTCCTTCGTACCAACAAAATTTCAGATTTCTGTCCCAATGTTGTTCTCATGTTAATGGGTTCATTGTTTATTTTACTAAACTGAAGTTGGACATGCATGGGATTAGAGGTTGAGCAATCGGTTAGGTTTTTTTTTTTTTTTTATCACACCAAACTGAATTAATCAAACCAAATCATATAAAAATCAAACTGAATTGAAGTATTAATCAAACCGAATCAAATCAATTTTTTACAAATATTAATTATTTTAATATTTTATATTCAATTATTATACTATTTAAAAAATAAAAATATGTAATTTCAGTTAATTGAATTTTGTGAATATAAAATCGAATCACCGAGCTAGAATTTTGATTTGGTTTAATTCATGAAATTTAAAAATATAAAGTAATAAAATCAAACCGAATTGAGTTGGTTCAGTTAATTCAGAAGCTTTGCTCACCTTTACCCAGGATTATTATAATTGGATCTTTAAGTAAATATAATTACACAAGACTCGAACTTACATGGGCCATTGAGTGTTCCTGCCTGTAATATATATATATATATATAATATTAACAGTTTCTCGTAGTTCAAGTGGTAAAAGATATGGACATTTATGTCCATGTGAGTTCAAGTGGCAAAAGATATGGATATTCATGTCCATGTGTAAAAAGTAAAGTTCAAATAAATAAATAAATAAATATATATATATATATAACATTGACAGTTCCTCGTAATTCAAGTGGTAAAAGATATGGACATTCATGCATAAAGAGTAAAGTTCAAACATTTGCCCCCTTCTTTTCCTTTACTCTCCACCTTATGGTGGGGAATCAAACCGCTTCAATCAACTAAAAAAGAAAAAAATGAATAGTAGAATTTGAACATCTACCACTTCCTTCCCCTTACTCTCTCTCATATGGTGAGAAACTCATCTGCTTCAGCCAACTAAAAAAAGAAAAAAGGAGGATGAGAATGAAAAGGAACGTTGTAATATGGCTATTAAATTATTTCTTTTAGTATTTTTATGTAAGTTCATAATTCAGGACATGTGGTTAATTAGTTACATAAAATAAAAGTTGAGGTGAAGTGGAAACGTGGTTGAAAGTAGTTAAGAAGCGGTTCATAAAAGGGTGAATAATTTTATTTGTCCACTCTAGTTGGATATATTATGCTACTTAATCTATAACATTTAAAATTTATATTATCATCCTCTTTTATTTTGCAAAATTATATTATTTATCCATTCTATCAAATTTTCCATCACAGTTACTGTTAATTAACATGATAATTATTAAGTAAATACTATTTGTTCCCTCTATTTGAATATATTATATTATTTGCCCCTAATATTTATAATTTATATCTTTTATTATTAAACTAATTTTCTTAGAATTTAATTATAAAATGGAAATTATACCATTTACATAAAAATATAGAATGCTTAATTTTAACTTTATATAATCATTGAATGCCAATTGATTAGTATTAGTTTTAATATTTTGCCATTTAAATAATAATTTAAAATATTTATGTTGTATTAAAAAATTTAATTAAATAAACTCTCTTTTTAATTTTAATTATTTATTTGAATTGTTAGTTTCAATTGTTGGGTATACAAATTAAATTATTTAAAAATATTAATTTTATTTATCAATATAATTTATTTACTCAATAATCTAAACTAAAAATTCAAATAAAAATCAAATTTTACAGTTAAAAAGAGAATTTGCTTGATTAATTTTTTCATGCAATATAAATATTTTAAGTTGATATTTAAGTAAATATATTTTAAGATTGAAAGTAATTAGTTGTTATTACAATTTTTATTAAATTTAAAATAAAATTTGCTATTTATTAAAATTATCATTTTATAGTCAATTAATGATAATTTAATTTAACATATATTTTGTTAAGCAATTAGTTTAATAATAAAAATAAATTTTGTAAATTTTAGGCGCAAATAATATAATGTATTCAACTAGAAATTGCAAATAGTCTAATATATTCAAATATAGGGGCAAATAGTATTTACTTAATAATTGTCACGTATGTTAACGGTAATTGTAACAAATTTTTTGATGAAAATAGTAAATAATGTAATTTTGTGAAATAAAAGAGAGAATATAAATTTTAAATGTCAGCCAAGTAATATAGCAAATTATATGGGGCAAATAGTAATTCACCCTTCATAAAATGAAGTTTTTGATTGAAATAAGATTTTTTCATGATCAACAATTATCAAGACAATGGCAAACACAAACAATTTCAAGAACAACAAACGTCAACGATCAAATTAACTTTTTATTTCATTTCAATCTATATTTTTAATGTTTTGTTGTTGTTTTTATTTAATCAAATTCTGTTAATGAACCAATCTCTTGTTTATATTAATGAAATCTTTAGTTTTTTTTTTTTTTTTTGTTGAAGTTCTCTAACATTTAGTCTTGTTTCTTAATTCTTAAATTTCAATCAAAGCATTTTAGTGTTAAACTTAGCTATTTCATCTACAGTTTCCTCCAATAGAAGTCAAAATTTATAGATTGGTGAACCTCAGATCACCTTGTACACTTTCTTATTTTTAAGGGCCAAAAGAAACAATTATTAACTCCAAAGCTTTTCAATTGAGAGCAATTAACTCTATACAATGTATTAAACTGTCTTAGAAAAATGAAAAATAATATTTGCAAAAAATAAAAATTTATTATAAGCCAATGATAGTATTCTATAAAACATAAAACAACATAAAAAAATAGAGAGTATAAGGGGGAACAAAAAGCCCTAATCGCACCCAACAACAACGCCATCCATTGATTACAAAAAAAACAACGCTGTCCATCCAACCAAGGATCACCTTTGGCAACCAATCAATTCAGCATGTGTCTAAAGAGGCAAATTTTATAGCAGATTTTTTGGCCTCCATCGTCTCTGATTTCTAAGTTGGCTGTCACAGGATGAGTCTTTGGCCTGCTGCAGTCGCCAGTAATTTTGTAACCTTGTTTTGGCTTTTATTGCGTTTTCAACCCAAAAAAAAAAAGGCAAAAGGACCAAATTGGACCCTGACATTTTACCCTAAATTCACATTGGAACTGAATCTTTTTTTTTAGCCAAATTGGAACTTTAATTTGCATAATGTTACACAAAATGGACCCCACCATAACAAACGTTAAACTATGCATACGTGGATGAAGTGGTCCTCATAAGAAGCTAACTTGTTGTTTACATGGCAAAATCGTGCACCTCCTTAAAACTAACAACCTTTTTAAATAGAAATCCCCAAATTAAAGTTCATAATCCCTAAGTCCCCCCCCAAATAATATGTTCTATGAATTCTCTCACTGTCGAAAGGAAATCATCTTCTCAAAACAACAATAAACCTACATTCTACCTAAACATTTCGAAAATCAAAGAAAAAAAAAGATGTCATACATGTCAAGAGCATCATCTTCAGCCCAAGTAAGAAATGCACAACGAGTGACGAGAAGATGTTTTTGTGGTGCTCGGTGTTTTCTCTTAACATCGATGACAGATCGAAACCCTCACCAAAGGTTTTATGCATGCCCTAATTCCAAAGTAAGTATAAGAAAAAAATGGTTGTTAATATGCAGTAAATTTTTAGTTAAAGATTAATATTTACAGTGCACTTGGTTGATTGATCATGTGATATATATTTAGGGAAATAGAGATGGACTTGAACAAAATGGGTGTGATTATTTTGATTGGTATGATGGAGAAATATGTGAAAGGGGTAAAGAAGTGATTAATAAATTGAAGGTGGAGAGAAAAGTTTTATTGCTGGAAAATTATGCTTTAAAAAGAAGGTTGAAGGTTGTTTACAATGGGGATATATAGAATGAAGTCGATGGTATAATGAAAGAATTGAGGCAGCTAAAAGAAACAGCCACTAAAGGAAGGACTAAAGAATATGATGCAGAGTTGGCAATAACAAGGAAGCAATTAAAAATAGCTTATTTTGGTCTATTTGTGTTATCTCTTTTGCTTATTGTAATGTGTATTTTGTAAATGAATTAGGGTAGGAAATAATTGTAAGTGTATTGTTGCTATTGGCAATGAAAAAGCTTGGAAATTTAACATGTTAGTTTGTTAAATTTGCTGAAATGTTGGCAAGATATATCTGTGTGATATGCTATTCCTGTGTAATAGCAGTATTAATGTTGAGTTTTCAAACACATAAACAGTACTTAAATTATCCTAAACACTGAAATTATAATATAAAGGATCTGTAATGTGCTAAACATTACTGAATTGTAATATGAAGATAATCAAGCATCAATCCATACATACAAACACATTAACATCTTAAACCTTAAAACATTACCATCCCTAATGTAAAATAGAATCACATGTCCTAATGTTGTGTAATTAAACTATTAAAATATCCACAGGCATGTAGTTCATAAGGAACTTAATTCTTAAAATTTGTAGAGAAATTCCTTTGAGAACTAGTTTGATAAAGATCAGTTTGTTGCTCCTGAAGAGCATAGTCTGTCAGTAACCTGTGACCTTCTCTGAGTCTCTCCAATCAGGTTTTCAGCTTGTTTTTTAAGTTCTGATATAGTAATGGCTGTCTGACCTTGCCATTTCAGCCCTGGCGGTTTATATGGCAACTCTTTTGGCAATAAAACCTCATTGGTGTTGCCTTTAAATGCAATTTTCCTCAAGCTGTCTTCACTAATTGGCCATTTTGAAAATTGCTTTCTGGCTTTCCTTAGTTGGCTCTCATTTGGGATAGGAAACCTTATCTGAAGGTCTATTTGTTTATTTGATTCAAGCATGTTGCCACCTTGAGAAACATGTTTCTTAGTCCCCAATCCTGGCTGCAAATAAGTAATTAATTTGGTTATAAAGTAGGTAAATACTAAGGACATGTGCATATATTAAAAAAAATAATTTACTGACATTGTAAATCATATTTCCTGATTCTATGTCAATGAATAAGCCATGTCTAACTTGTTGTTGTGTTGTTCTCTCCCTCCCTCTCATTGATGTGGAAACAACCTTGCCTTTTCCTTTATTCTATTAGTTGACAAAACAATTACAATAAATTTGATTATATTCTAAAACTAACACAACCCAACATGTCATCAACCAAATGTAAAAAGACAGCATGATTACCTTAGCTTGCATAACAGACCTAGCAGTTGAAGATTAGGTCTGTTGTTGTGTGACACCTGTTAAGGATGTCAGACATACATTATGTGCATGTGACTAATAAATAATATATCCATAAATATCAAATTTTAGTTCACGAGTCAATATATGTAACAAGATTTAAAAAAAAAAATAACTCATATTACACATTACATTGGCTCACAACGTCAAGTAGTTCACATCTTTCCTTATATTATTTATATACAAAACACTAGTTTTAATGCAAAATATGAAATTTTACTAAACATGCTCCATTCTAGAAAAACTGAGGATGACCTCCTGTTGACCCACGTGACACAATGCTAGTATAATGGATGCACTTATTTCTTCAAGATCGACTACAGATCTTCTAATCCTAAAAAATAATATAGAGGAGTGAGCCTGCAACTCAGTAAAGGAATAACATAATATCCTATGAAAAATTAACACATTTAAACATGTAGTATAATTAATTTTCCATTCATTCAATGTTTAGCTATGAATTTATAGTACGTACATATCATAGTGTTTTCTCTATTTAGACAGCAATGAACTTGTAAATTACATGTAAAACCAAAATTTCTTTCATTTATTTATGGATTCTCATACGCACACAGCCTGCCATAAATATACACAGCCTTGCCATAATCTTGTACAACATTTTTCTTTAGTCTTTTTATGGCATATCTAGGGAATTCCATAACGCACACAATCTTGCCTTATTCACAAGTAACATTGCATCCTCATACTCATCAAACCATATTTCTTATATTTACATATACATCACATACCACTCCAATAACCAATTTACATCTCATAATACATAAGAAACCAAAAAGATACCCATTTTTCAATTTGGCAAATTCAATAGTGCAAATTCACCAATATACCAAAAATATCCCATATTTCAACATGGCAGAATTGATAGTGCTAAATAAAAAATACACCAAAAATTCCACGTTAGGAGTATCAAAGACATATTCTCCATATCAATATCATTATAAGTCTAAATTTATTTTCAATTGATTTCACATCAATTGGACATATATAGAAAGAGAAACATTAAAAATAATCCACCATGGTCAAGTTGTCAATAAAATTAAGCAACAAAAAGTATTTCCCAAATTAGCCATCAAAACAACAAAATTAAACTTTCTCTATTTCTATCAATTTTGTAAATAACATCTTCAAGTTTTTATAGAAATAAACAAAACCCCATTTGGAGTTATATATCTCCATATTTGGCTTAGAACACCGAATTCAATAACCACCATTCATATGTACAATCTCATCTCAAAATAATTAACCATCAACACAATAATAAAAAATCAGCATCTAACAATTTTAATATGCATTTTTCCTATAATCAATCAGCTTAACAAATAAATTTATAATTAATTATCTTATATGTTATATTTACATTGAACATTAGGTTATTCTCCTACCTTTATAGCTTCCTTCCCTTTGCTTGTATTTACATGTATAACAGCCTCATCTCCATATGGTTTAGCTGAAATATATCATAATTCACTTATCTGTAAACATCCAAATAAAAATAAAAATAATGGTATCCCATCTAGCATGATAACATCATCAAACTACCTAAATATATAAAGCTGCCAACTATGACAGATTAAATAGGGTGACTTTAAAAATTCACCAATAAATCTCCAAATGAAACTTTTCAGAACATTAAACCTATGTGTCTGGAGGAATAACCCTAAGAATCAATCTACCTTACTCAGACCAACGATGAAAATAGAGTAATAAAATGTTTCCTCTAAAAACACTGACATAGAGTTTGAATCAGATTGAGATAAAAGAGGAAAAGTTTTAGATAACTCAATAAAGTTTTCAAATCATCAAGAACACCTAATTTGAAATTTCCTAACTCAAGATATGATCAAAACAATACGATTGAAAAACCAGTTCTTAAGAATCTGAATTCTGCATATTCTAAATACCAACTTAATTCAACACAAACTACTAAAATTACTTACCAATAAACCTTTAAAACCTTTAAAGATGAATAGTGTGATTTGGAAATAATTCTAAACCTTCAATTTCACTTCAAAATTTAGAGCTCTATTATTATTATTTTTATGAAGAATAAGAAGAAGAAGATAGACAACCCACTCTTCCTACCCCTATTCTATCGGATGCCACTCTCTTCTATTTTTTTTTCTTTCTTTTTCTATTTGGCTGCCACATATCCTCCACCTTAGTCCTATAAGAAGAAGAAGATAGACAACCCACTCTTCCTACCCCTATTCTATCGGATGCCACTCTCTTCTATTTTTTTTCTTTCTTTTTCTATTTGGCTGCCACATATCCTCCACCTTAGTCCTACATGCATCATTTTGTTTTAAACACTCAAGTGCATATATATATATTTTTGTCTTCACTAGCCACATAATCAATTCTTAATATATATATATATATATAACATTTGTATATACATATATAT
>CATIWM010068785.1:0-31566 GCA_949671775.1 Mallotus repandus
AGCGTTGGTGCAGCGGAATAATATTAACTGAGATAAATAAAAATTACTGCAGAAATAATCGAACAAATAAATATATGGAGGCGGTCAAACCGGCCAATAGATGAATAAGATAGGCGGTAAAACCTGCCGTATAAATAATAATAAATGATACCAAAATTTTAACATGGTTCACCCTTAGTGTTGGGCTACTTCCACGGGACAAACTCCGAAAAATTCTTCCACTAAAATACTAGGTACAAGAGAGAGTCTTCTCTAGATTAATACTAGAGGTATACAATAAAAGAGATCTCACCAAAATAGTGGCACTCAAAATGTTTCCCCACCCCAAAAATAATTTCCTCACTATTTTGTCACTCACCCTTTGAGAAAAAATTCCCAAACCCTTAAAACTCTCTCACTCTCATCAAAGTAAAAAATACTTTGGACTCACTTAATTTTTCCTCACAAGCTTCCTCTCCTTTTTCTTATTTTGCTTGTGGCTCTCTTATACATCTTCTCCCATATACAAGGCCTTTATATAGGCCACATAATGCAGAAGAGACAAACAAAATTTTTGACAAATTTTTTTTCTTTTATGGCTGCACCGATTTCGGTGCAGCCATTTTTGACCTTTTCTCTCTTTTTTTTTCAAATGTGGGCTCCACTCTACTAGGAGGGACCCATCATCTCTGAGGATCTTCATCGTTCTGAACTTGAAGCTCAGAAGACTTAAGAACAAAGTCTTATTCAGCAAGAAACTTTTTATAAAGAATTAAGTAGAATCAAATGGCTTCAAGATGGGGATCAGAACACTTTTTTTTATCAATCTATTGTTGCCCAGAGACGTGCTAAAGCAAACATCCATTTTCTGAGAGTTAATGATGATATTATAAGTGATCCAAACCTTATTGAAAATCATGTTATTGATTTCTATAAGGATCTTTTTAATGGTCCTTCAAACTTGGTGCTTGATCACAGTTTAATTCAACAACTAATTCCGACATTAGTTCATGCTGATGACAACATTGCTCTTATTCGGATTCCCTCAGATGCTGAAATAAAATCCACTATTTTTTATATGGATGGCACTTGCGCCCCAGGTCCTGATGGATTCATAAGGCAATTTTTTATTCATTGCTGGATGATTGTTTGCCAAGATATTTGTTCTGTCATCAAATTTTTTTTTATCGCCAGCGCCACGGAGCCAGGATTTAATTCTAGTCATATGATTCTTCTTCCAAAAGTTCCGAATGCTATTGATATTGGTAATTTTTGACCAACTGTTCTTAGCAACTTCATTTTCAAAGTGATTTCAAAGCTTTTAGCGGATCGTCTTTCTCCTATTTTAAACCGAATTATTTCTCTGGAACAATTTGGCTTCATTAAAGGTGGGCACATAGAGCATTGCATTGCTGGACCTTCGGAATGTGTCGATATTCTTGACAAGTCTAGTCACATGGCAGCTAAAATAGACAATTTTGTATGATTGGGTTCGTTGCCTCTCTCAAAAGTTGATAAAATGCAATTAGTTGTTTCTCACATTTTTAGAGAAGGTAATAGTGTAGCTGATAGATTAGCTAGAGTTGCTTCTTCTTTTGATGGTCCTATGTGGTGGTTTAATGCTCCTGAATTTTGTATCTCCTTGGTTGATTTGGATGACCAAGGGAGGGAGAACATTCGTTTCTCATGATTTTTGTATTTATCTTTTCTTAAATAATATTTTTCTTAGAGGTTGCTTATGTTGGGTGTTATGAGGGTGCCAACCTAACTGGGATGCTCAGGTGCACCTCTGAAAGTGGCCTCGAGCTTCATTCAAAAAAATCTAGTAAAAATAAAAATATAATATATCGAATTCTATTTTATATAATATATACATGTATATGTATACATATATATGTACACACACATATATATATATATATATCAAAAGCTATAATTAAATAAAATTAATCTAATGGTTTTTAGTTTCATTTGTATAGATTCACATATGATAGTAAGAGTCAATGATAAGAGTGAAAATTGTTATATTTTGACTGCGAGTTTATTAGATTTTAGATGTCTAAAGCATAAATAAATATTGAATTTTGACAAATTTTGACTTAAAGTCTTTGAGTTTAGGTAATTATAATTAATAAAAGTTGAATTGTGATTTTATCATTTTATATGTGAATTTTATGTCTTTTCATTTGTTTTTATTTTGTGTGGTAGATGTGTTCGTGATAGAATTGACATGGGATTTGCAAGGGTAGAAATGTAAAGACCATAGCTCGAATTGCTTAGGACTTGGAAGAAATTTTAACTTCAAGATTGTTTGAAGAGGCACACGGCTGCATGTGGAAGTAGACACAACCGTGTCTGAGTTGGTATTTTTCAGAGTTCATTACACATAATTGTCGAAGGTGTGACGCGACTATGCCTAATCAAGTGACTTTCAATTCTGCAAAGGAGCCCTACACACGGCTGTAGTGAAGAAGTGGCAAGGCTATGCCTGGATGGAAGCATTTTCGACCTGCCAGTTCAGATGCAGACACAGCTGTGTGCATGAAAACACATGGTTATGTCTGAGGCAATGATTTTCAGCAAGCAGAGTCTGCACAGTTATGTGCGAATGGTGACACAGTCGTGCGCCACCAACTATCCAGTGAAATTTTGAATTTTAAAGAGCATTTGAGGTGGGACACAAATTTATATTTTTTTTATTTTTAGAAAGAGTGAGCTAGTTTACTAGGAGCCACTGTTCAGAACAAGAACAAAATTATTCCTCTTTAAATTTTTTTTGATTATCAAATCTAGTTGTTGATTCACTTTTGATTGAGACTTTGGGATTCAAGAAGAAGGATTGCAACAGTTTATTTTGGATTAAAGAGGCAGCAAAAAAGAATTTTTCTTTCATCATTTCTCCTTTGTTTAATATTTGATAACATGATGATATAATGTTTGGATTCTCTATTACTTGTTCTTCTTTCTCAACCAATATGTGTAGATAGATTATGTAGTTAAGTTTTTAAACCGGACCTAACATGAATTTAATTGATTTGAATCCTTAATCAAAAGATATTCATTCATTGATTATTATTGAGATTAATGCTTTCTATGGATTGATCACCCATTGAATTGAATTAGATAATAGGATTTAATTGAGAGATTAATTCTATTGAAATTAGAATAACAATATGTTAAAATTAGTTGAGAAACAATTTAATAGTTAATAATTTTTAAAGAGTTGTGATTCAAATTGAATATAATTGATTACTTGATTTAATGAGAACTAGATAATCAGGTAGTTAGCATATTCAATTAATTGTGAAATTACTTGAGAGAGAATTTCATGATATTAATAATAATTGCAAATTGAATGGATGTCACACTTGAGAGAGAAAGTTAATATGATCATTTGAAAGGTTGAGCCAAGGATAAAAAACCCTAACATTTGATTCTGAACGGTGAAATTAGAAGTATTTAGTTTAGTCATTGCTTAGTTATAATCAACTTAAATTCGATGGTCTAAACAAGTAAATACCAAAAGTAATTCAATAGTTAATTTTTCAATCAATATGTGAACGATCTTATATACTACTTGTACGACTCCTTGCACTTGTAGATTTTCGCCAGTCAATAATAAAGAGAAAAAGAGAGTCATCAATTATTTTTGTAATTTTTCATATTTTTTACATTACAAATATATTCAAGATGTTATATATTTCAATAAATTTTTTATTACGATTCTTTCTCTCTCTCTCTCTCTCTATATATATATATATATATATATATATATATATATAACTCTTTTATTACTTAGTTAGATAGTGTATTCCACATAGAAACTCAATGTTGATTAAGGACTAACTTGGCTATTATTTTCGTAAGGATTTTAAGGTGATTGGTTAGACAAAAAAAGTTCAAGGGGCAAGTGGACCATATTACCAATAATATATGAATTTATTCTATTCTTAAATTAGAGTTCTTATACTTTTGCTATAGCACAAACATTTTATCTATACAAATGAAATTACAACCGTTGAATTTATTTTTATTTAACTAAAACCATTGATTTTTTTGTGTATCAATACCTATAAATTGTATCAATAGCTACAACTAAATTAGTAATAATCTAATGGTTCAAAATCTATTTGTATTGATACAAATTGTTGTACCGTAGAAGGACTCGTATTACAAACAAGTGTATTAAATTAAAAAAGCCTCAAGCTAATGGTCAAATGGGCCCTATAACTTGTGTCACGTGACCGAATAAGCTGAATTTTAATTTTTTTAACAAATAGCTCTAAAACTTCTATTTAAAGGCCAAATCAATCCAACTGAGCCTAAAATTAGGTGTGTGCTTCTTACTTTGCAAAAGAAAATTAAAACAATAATAAGTTTTCTTATTTTATTTCCTAATTTTTAGTCCTAAGTTTAGCCCTAATTTTTTCTCAAAAATTATTAGTCCTAATTTTTAGCCCTAATTAAAATAATGTATCTTCTTTTGCTTGTTGCTCTCATTACCATTCCTCTCCACTGCCTCTGCTTCTCCTCCTCCTCTCCCTCTACTTCGACCATCTTCCATCGCCATTGATGCCTTCGTATCTTCCTTCACTCTTCCATCTCTACCACCATCAGCTATCATGATTTATAATCTGTTAGCAAAATCAATCATTTCAAAGCTTAAATCCTTCAAGAACCCAAACCCCATATTCCTCAAATATAGGTCATTCCATCCAGTGATCACAACCCACACCCACATCCTATTAGCACTTGAAATCAAAATCACTACACTCCCAAATGGACTCCATGTGGCAATAAAATCTAACGTCGTGCATTAAAATGGTGACGGTTGAGGTCCAGATTGATGCAAGTTTTTGGATTAATGTTTAGTTTATTTTTTTATGATTTTTGTATCCAAGTGTAATTTTGAGAATTTAATCTTTATTTTTTTTGTTTGAAAAATCAGTACCCTTAAAAGATTTTTTTTTTCTGTTTCTTTAATAGGATGTGAAGAAAGTGGTGATCTTTGATCAAGAAGTGGGGAGAATTATTTAGAATAAAATGCAGTTTTTGTTGGGATTTTGAAGGAGAATTTTGAAGTCTAACATAATTGTTTCTTCTTGTTAATGTTTTGGGAGGAATTAAAAATACTGAAACTTGCTGCTTTTCATGGTGATGATGATGAAGAAGAAACAAAATTAAATGTAGAATTTAGTTTTTATTGATTTAAATGATCATATAATTTATTAATTTATTGTAATTGTTATTGTTACTCTCATGGATATTGGGATTTATTACTTTGACTTGTCCCTATTATAGTTGTTTCTTGTTTTGTTGATGTTTCTATTACTGTAATGGTGGAATTAAAAGAAGGCATAGACATCTAATTTTTAATTTAGTTTTTTTGGCCAGATTTTTTAAATTTAGATTAATATTTAAAATAAATTATTTTTTATATGTGACACATAAGGATTATTTTATCACTAAAATATTTCTTTCACTTTCTTTGTTGAGGAGGTGCATCACACACATATGTAATTTGGTTAAATTTTAGGTTGATTTAGCCTTTAAATAGAAGTTTTGGGGCTATTTGTTAAAAAAGTTAAAATTCGACTTATTCGGTCCGTAATACAAGTTAAAGGGCGCATTTGACCATTTACCCAAAAAGTCTCCTATAAAAAATAAATAAATACAAGGGTTAAAATGGAAATTAACAGACACAACTAGACTTTTTGCCGGGTTATTTATATTCACAGTCCCTATGGTATTACCCCTTTCCCACTATACTCCTAAACAATCAATTGGGCTCACAAAAATCTTTTAATTTTAATTTTAGTAACAACGATGTCCCTGTAGACGATTTCCTATGAAAATAAGTACCAAAAAGCTGATGTGGCAAATATGGAATGCTGAAGTGGCAAAATAAATTTCAAAAAGCAACTTTAGGCATGTGGACCCCAGCATCTTGCCATGTTGGCAACCATCCCTCTCCTCCTAAACAAACATAAAAAAAAGTGGAAATTACTTGTACTGACCCATAATTAAATCCCACCTACCATTACCTCTGCTCTCTTCTTCCCACCATTGTATACCTTTTTTTTTTGGTAATAAACTACTGATTTCATTGAAATCAAAAGAACACCCATACATGGGGAAACATCAGAAAGCTACTTTTAGGTAGAAACAAAATCCAAAATAAAAGGATGAACATAATAACATCCTATCATGGGATTTCTCATCAACAACCTCGGAAAAACAAAACAAAAGTCTACTAAAGGATTTCCTAACGCAGTAACACAACAAAACCCAAAAAGATTCAAGATGAAGTCATTACAATAAGACATCCATGCATTGGGCTACTCATCAGTAACCATCGATACACCAATCCTACAAATCAAAGCATGTCTGTTAAAAAGGAATTGATCAACTTGAAGCAGCAAAAACTCAAACTCTTAAAGGACTCACAAGAAGAATTTTGTCAAACAGGTGGTAAGCGTATAAAACTAGCCATCCCAAAAGAAGATGAAGAGCACCTTTGGTCAACACAGCAAACCAAAATAAGAGCTGGTAATATCGGTCCTTGATCTTGCTTGGACATCCGACCAACTTCAATCTCGGCACCTCTACCTTCTGTAGTAGATTCCAAAATCATAATCGTCATCTTCTTTTTGCTTGCTTCCAAAATCACAATATCTAGTACTCTTCTAGAGAGACAAGAAAATGCTCTCCGGTATAATAAAGAGGAATTTATAGATTTAAGCTCCTACTACATCATCACCATCATCATCATCTTCAATCTCCATTGAAATTGAAACAATTAGATTCAAAAATTTTAAAACAGTTAGATTCAAAAACTTTAAAATAGTTAGATTCAAAAACTTTACAGATTTATGCCCTAAAATTTCACACTTGTAAAAATCCCCAACTACACTACCAACAAAACCATGAAGCATTTATCTTAGCCTTTCTTTTTAGCCACCATTTTACACTCCTAAAAAAACCAAAACTAAAAAATTTTCTTTTTTCCTTTTTTCCTTTCAAGATTAAAGAAATAAAAGCAAAACAATTACCAGATAGATTAAAGAAATGCCAAGCGTGGGTGTAAAGTTGTATAGTATCTTTTTCAAGTTCCTCTTGAAACACCGATTGCAAAATCGGATCCAAATTCCTCTTGATGATTCCTCTTCTTCTAATGCTTTTGTGTCACTACCCAATCTGAAGAATTTGTTGTTGCTCCTAACCCACCTTTCACTAACGGTGTTGCCACAAAAGATATTCACATCGACGCTTTTTACCTCTCTCACAATTCAGATCGTTCTTCTGGAGACGTTCACTGCTGCTCCAACTGAAGCTGAGACTGAGACGCAGATGCAGGTGATGCAGAAGTTACTGGACAAGACGCGAGCGATACATAAGTTTTTTTTTTTTTTGAGAAAAGGCGATACATAAGTTGCTGGACCAGACGTGTGGGAGTAGACGTGCGAGAATTTGATCGAGTGGATGGACCAGAAGTTTCTTGATCAGTGAGTTACTTAATTAATAATATTAAATAATAAGTTAGTTTTTTTTGAGAGATAATTATATAATTGCACACATGATGACTAAGTGGCACCTTGTATTTTATTTTTTTAAAAGAAAAAAATTTTGCCATATCATTATTCAATCATTGGACCATGTCAACATTTCGGTTGGCCATATCAACATTCCGGTGATGATTTTACCGGAATTTGACAATTGAGATTTTATTGTGACTAAAATTAATAGTTAAGGATTTTTGTGAGCCCAATTGATTGTTTGGGACTATAGTGGAAAAGGGGTAATACTATAGGGACTGTGTGTGTAAATAACCTCTTTTTACCATGTACACTCCAACGATTGGTAACTAAAGGAGTAAAAGAGTGCGCGCCATTAGCAAATGACTGCCAATTAGCGTCAATATTACAACCACCACAGCAGCAACAACAGCTGCGACAGCTCTTTTGCTTGAGATTTACATGTGTTTGATTTGATCTGTCTCTTCGATCCATCCTCTTCTCTGTGCTATCAAAATCTTTTAAAAAATAAAAAAAATAAAAAATTCAGATTTTTTTAAAAATTAATTAATTGGCCATGGAAATGGCCTCTAGTCCTCGTACAGTGGAAGAGATCTTCAAAGATTTTAGTGCTAGAAGAAGTGGCGTTGTTCGTGCTTTAACTCATGGTAATTCCACTAACCACTTTTTATCTTTATGATTAATTGACAGTCTTTTGATTTTCTTTTTCTTTCAAATTACAGATGTGGATGAATTCTATGGACTATGTGATCCAGGTAATTATGTTCCATGGGGTATTAACTGTAGATCGGGTTTTGTTTTGTTTTGTTCTATTCGTTTGGTGTCTTTAGCTGTATTCAATCTGTTTGTTTCCTGAGAATTTTATTTTTTAAAAAAAAATTGAATTTCCATGGGGGCTCTCTGCTCTCGTGTTATGTTTTTTTTTTTTTAATGAAATATTTTGTGACAGTAATGATTTAGAATAGGAATTGAAGACCACCCAAGATTGATTTCTTGTATAGGATTTTTTAAAAAATATATAGACCTAAATTGTTACTATATACTTGTTATCTTATGATCTGAAAGACTGAAGCTGTGAAGGGCTTTTTTTTTTTTTTTTTCATTTAGATATCTAAAAAAAGGAGAAATTTTTTATGTTCTTAGATTTCTTCATATGTTTTTACATTCAGAAAAGGAGAATTTATGTCTATATGGACATCCAAATGAAACCTGGGAAGTGAATCTACCAGCTGAAGAAGTTCCTCCTGAGCTACCCGAGCCAGCTCTTGGAATCAATTTTGCAAGAGATGGCATGGATCGAAAAGACTGGCTCTCTCTTGTTGCTGTGCATAGTGATTCCTGGTTGATTTCAGTTGCTTTTTATTTCGGAGCTCGTCTTAATAGGAATGAAAGGTATATTACTGCATATTTTTAGTCATAATGAAAGCATGATGCTATTGATCTCTATCACTTCTATATTTTTTGTACGCATTTTTCCTTTACAGCGCCGTCTTCTATTTGCTTTCAACTTGTAATTTGCATGTGATATGGAGGATTATCTATCATTCATCCTGATAAGACAGGAGAGAATTGATTAATTACACAATAGATGTTTTAGTGTTATAGACAACCACATTGAATATTTCCTTGTGATTATGGTTATTCTATTAATAGCAGCTGAGCAACCTTCTCATATTATGATATAATTTAGCTGTGCGAAATGATTGCTTAAACAGGATCTGCCAACATATGGTTTGAAAATCATTTGTTTAGCTGTCCATGCACATACTGGAGATTTTTTGTTCCTATTGATGTTAATTTCCTCTACTGCATGGACTAACATAAATTTCCCTTCCCATTTTTAATCTTTTCCTACTGTTTATCAACAATTTCCTTTTGGTATTAATTTATCCTATTTTCAATGCAAGTCTCAGTGTATCAGTAAGGTTGCTCTTTTGTGGCTTTGTTGCTTGTTCAAATAATGGAAACAGCTTCTTTGTGATATAGGGAGAGAGGATGTACACCTGATCCTCCCTTGAGCTCACAAGGCTATAAGTGCATGGAACAACCCTTTTTTTGATTCATTTCTCTGACCTTTTAGGCTACTAACATGTGGATAAAGCTGCACAAATAACGTTGAGAAAAAAATTCTATTAGAATAGTTGGACAGGTAGACACATACTGCTTGGCTGACTGGAACTTAATTTTAGCAAATCAAAATATGTTTTGGTTGAAATTTTGTTCTGTTGTTATACATGGCTTTATTGTGACTGGCATTTCTTGATAAGGATGCTAAGCAAATTTTGATTGGCAGGAAACGGCTTTTTGGCATGATCAATGATATGCCTAGTGTCTTTGAAGTTGTAACGGAAAGGAAGCCTGCAAAAGAAAAGCCCAGTGTAGATAGTGGAAGCAAATCTCGAGGCAGCATAAAGGTTTGATAAACTAAAACTCAATTCATAACCACTAATTTTTATTGCAGTTTGTTCTTCATTTTCTCTAAGGTTCTTCTTGTTACAACTAAAATGAAAATTAGAAAAAGAAGTCTGTTATACCATACACTATCAAGTGGCAATTGTCAATGTGTCTGTTGTTTTTGCAGTGCTGCAATTGTAAATATGGTAAAACTTTCATTGATCGAGTTGCATGTAACAAACCTAATTTCAAAACGTCTAATTTTTGCACGGAAAGAATTTGTCCCATCCTCAATCTTTCATGGTTCACTGTCTTGGTTTGATAATCGTATATGTATTCCTTCTCTTTGTAGAGATCAAATGATGGTCAATTGAAGAGCAATTCTAAGCCTACAGAAGAGGTTTACGAGGAGGATGAAGATGAACATAGTGAAACTCTATGTGGGAGCTGTGGTGGAAGTTATAGCGCAGATGAATTCTGGATTGGCTGCGATATTTGTGAGAGGTGGTTCCATGGAAAGTGCGTGAAGATAACACCAGCTAAGGCGGAGAGTATTAAGCAATACAAGTGCCCATCCTGCAGCATGAAGAGGAACAGACAGTAGAAAATCTTGTTCTGGGGGCAGACAATGTAGCATTAGTAATGTTTATTTCTTTTTCAATATATGTCTTAAATGCTGTTCATAAAAATCATACCAAATGCCTTCTAAAGCTTTAAAGTTTGTCTTTCGTTCTTCCCAACTAATCCATTGCTTAAGTGGCAGGTTATGTAATCTAATTTTTAAATTTATTATAAATGAATTAACTCTGTTGACCTTTTGCCTTGGTGTTTCACAATAATGAGTGAACTAGAGAAAATGGGATGCTTTGCATGAGCCTGCTGCCTGGGCTATATATGGTGATATGGGGCTTTAACGAGTGTTAGTATCCAAATTATGGAAAATAACTTTAACAACAAAGTGTGAATCCTGCCTGTCCATGGAATTTCGACTTCAGACAGCAGTCAGTAGTTCTTGGTGTCATCTGCACAATCTGAGGGTAGCATGCCAATCTCTTTAAGGATAAAAAGCATTTAGAGGAATTTATCTAATCCTGCCTGTCCTGGCTCTTGATTTGGGCTTATTGATTTTGTACCGCATCTTCTGTCTTCAATCCTTGGACATGAGATTTTCCTAGAGGAAATAGAAAATTCATGCATATACCGAGTGTATTTTTACGCACAATGATTCAACTAGTAACATCTCTATGCATACATTATATTTTGATTAACCAAATGTAAATATAGAAAATATGACTTACGGGTGTAATACTCAGAATCTCCCATTTTCGTAGTATTGCTGCTGCAATTTTTTTTCAAGGTCACAATCATACCTTAACTCTGAAAACAGGTCTCCAACTCAAGAAACCTGGGACTTTGATCAACTTTATATTAGATTGACATGTTCTCTACCCCTTAACCCTAAGCTAAATTTCCTGGTTAGAATTAAGAAAAACAAGGTTGATCCGGGTCAGACACGCTGGAACAAGAACACCAGAGTCGGACAGTTAAGTAAAAACAGTTGTCAGTTGAACATGAGCTGTACATATTTTTGGAAGCATTTAGCACTAAACCTTGAAAACCTTCACCCGCATGATCCTATCAGGAATTTTACTAGGTTGACTTCTTTGGACTCTGAATAACAAGGAAAAGAAAAATATAATAATATCCTAGATTTTCTCGACAATTAGAGACATTATCTAGCATCATCAGTCATTTCCTGACAAACTTCTACATCTTAGTTCTCATCGTCAAAATCAAACGTTTCCTGTCTGCAACAGTATTTTTGTCTAGGTTTCCTGTCCTTCCCCACCCCCCTATAATCCTCCTTACAAGGAGGTTGCTTGGGGCACTTCTCAAGCTTTGCTCAGTGATATATCATAAAATCAGGAAACTGAACCAGAAAATGGGTTCGAGTCGAACCGATGGCTCCGGCAAAGAGCGGTTGCGTTGGACACAGGAACTACATGATCGGTTCGAAAAGGCTGTGAATCAACTTGGTGGTCCAGATAGTAAGTAAAAGATGGAAAGATGACGACATATAGTGTTTGATCTGCATGCATGGCTTGTACACGGTCACTTTGTTAGTTCATCAATTGTCTATAGTCTTATGCTAATCTTTTTGGTTTTTGCATACAATTATCAGGGGCGACTCCTAAAGGTATTCTGAGGGCTATGAACATGCCTGGACTCACCATCTACCATGTGAAGAGCCACTTGCAGGTTTTATTCTGATGATCTTTCAACACTATTAATTAATTCTTACTCAAGAAAGTACTTATACATTGATCAGTTGCTATAAGGATTTGCATGCGAAAATCTCAATATTCATTTCAATTTCAATTTCAATTTTTTGAGGTTTGTTATTAACTTTTTTTTTTTGCTTGTTTTAATGTTGTTAGAAATACAGGATCTCAAAATTTATCCCAGAATCAAACAATAGTAAGTGTGGATAAGTATTTTATAGTTTCGCTTTCAGTGTTCATTAATTCCTTAATTACAACTGTAAAATCTCTATTTTCTATATTTCAATTTTCTGCCTGCAGAAGGCAAGTTGGATAAGAGAAATATATCAGAATTACTACCAAATTTCAGTGCTACATCGTATGTATATTCACGAATTATAATTCTTTATTATTGTTTTTTCTGCATGAATTTATCTTATTTATTTATTTATGTGATTACAAAAATCCATACCGCAGAGGTGCTCAACTCAATGAAGCATTACAGATGCAGATGGAAGTACAAAGGCGATTAAGTGATCAACATGAGGTATACATAAATATATACAAAAGGATATTCTTACTTACTTTCTGGGCATTACACCCAACAGTTGTATCTATTACGTACACATATTCTGCATGTTTTACACTTAACCAATAATAATTGTGTTAATAAATTCACTTACGGAAATTGTGTTTATAATAAAATTCGGTTGTTTATGTTAGTAATAATAAAATTTGTATAGTTGCAAATATGTATCAATAGCTATAATTAAATAAAAATTAATCTAATGGTTGTATAGATGCAAATATGTGTACTCTATAGTTTTAAAGATTTTATAGTGATTTTTCAGAAAATATATATTTTTTCAATGTTCTTAATAATTCGGAGTGTATTTAGAAGATAAAAAAACAATTAACAATTATAATTTAATTCTATTTAAGTCTTACTCTTGGATGGTTTATTTGAAAAATTAAGGTGCAAAGGAGCTTGAAGTTTAAAATTGAAGCACAGAGTAGATTCCTTGAAAGAATTGTTGAAGAACAAAGAAACCGAGTGGCAATACAAAAACACGGTAAACAATTCTCTCCAACATCACTCCCATCACTCTGCGAAGAATCAGAGTCAAATTACAATGCAAAAGAATTGGAATCGGAATGGGAGGAGGATGGAGAAATTATCCGAGTTGCTGAAATAGTAAAGTATGATCATATTCATGAAGAAGTAGACGATGATGAATTCCAAGTGCTGAAGAAGCTCAGAACAGAAAATGATGTTTTGCCAGAGAGATACAAAATTGAAGCAATCAATTATCATCAGGATCATCGTTATAGTAACAATCAAAGCCTTAATGTTCTTCACGGAGATGCAAACTTCAGTTTCTCATGGAGTAGTACTACTGCTACTACAATGTCCTGCTCTTCTCCTCCTCTAGTCCCAAGCTTTTTCTAAGGTTTGATTAATAATGTTTGAGTATTGAATAAAAGAATAACACTATGTATTGTATTATAACTGTTTTTTTTTTAAAAAATAAGATTGTAATGTAAAATATACATATGGAGTACCAATGTTGTACTATATATTATGTGCCTTTTAATTTGTAAGTTGGGATATCAATCTTTAATTTATTATATTTATATTATTTTTTAAATTTATACTCAAAGTGTAATATATGAGATGAATGGATAGTTTTTATCTCGTGTGTGTGTATATATATACTAGAACATCTATGAGCTCTCTTAAATGGAAGAAAAAAAAAAGGTTCAAGCAACATTATTTTACATGCAATAATGACATATATAACTGCTGCATTTTTTACGAGAAACTGTAAACTAGGAACAAAAATTAAGCAAAAATGGCCGGCATGGCATGGCACTTTCCTCATTAGCAAAAGAACTAACTTTGGCTTAGTCTAACTGGCCGGCAATTTCCTCATTAGTTTAAAAGACAGAGTTATATATTGACAAAATGTAATCCTGAAGGAAAGAAGTAGACAAAATGATGAGAGTTTCTGTTCTTGCTCTGCTTCTTGCAATTTTTTGTGTTTTAACCAGAGAATTTGGTTGTTGTTGGGGAGATTCCGTTTTAAAAAAAATGTTCACTATCTGATCTTTTAGCTCGTAATGACTTCAAAAAGGGACTAGATGAGCCTGCAAATCGGCTGTCATCATGGCAAGGAAGCAACTGTTGTCAATGGCATGGTATCAGTTGTGACAATAGAACTGGTGCCATCATTTCCATTGATCTCCATAACCCATTTCCTTTAATTTCTGGACATTCTTCAACTGTAAGCAGGCATGGTTCTTGGAGCTTGGGTGGTGAGATTAGTCCTTCACTGCTGAAACTCAAGAACTTACGGCACCTGGACTTTAGTTTCAACACGTTTAATAAGATCCAAATTCCTGAATTTTTTGGATTTTTTCAAAATTTGACATATTTAAACCTGTCAAATTCTGGGTTTAGAGATGCAGTGCCCCGAGTTTGGGGAACCTCTCTAGCTTGCAGTTTCTTGATATTTCATCTATTCCAGGTCTAATGGCTGAAAGTCTTGACTGGGTGACAGGTCTTATCGCAGTAAAAGTTCTTGTTATGAACGGGGCGGGGTCAGCCTTTCTGAGCTACCATCCAATTGGGTCAGCGTGTTAAATTTGCTTCCAAATTTGACTGGCTTCCATCTTTCAGGCTGTGAAATATCTGGTACCGTTGCATTTCTTGGATCTGTTAATTTCACTAAACTAGCTCTGCTTGACCTTAGCTATAACAGCATTAATTCATTGTTCCCCGACTGGCTTGCAAATATTAGCAGCTTGGTGTATCTTGATTTAAGTCATAATGGCTTGCATGGTAGGATACCAATTACTCTTATGGTGCTACCAAATTTGAAGTACATGAACCTTGCTGACAACTTCTATCTTTCTGCAAATTGCGCTAAGTTGGTCGAAGGAATTAGCAGAAAGATAGAGGTTCTTGATTTTTTTTTTGAACAATATTCATGGTAACCTCCCTGCTTCCATTGGAAAATTATGCTACTTGCGAAGTTTTGATCTATCAGAAAACAACCTGACAGGTAATTTGCCTGATGTCCTGGAAGTAACACATTGTGGTAAAAGCCGAAGCCGTCCCATGCCTAGTTTGATGTACTTGTGGCTGTCCGGAAATCGTTTGGCTGTGAATTTGCCTCAATGGTTGGGTCAGCTGCATAATCCTTTAGGATTCTCTGTTGAAAATAACTTGTTTCATGGCCTGCTTCCATCTTCTTTAGGCAACTTATTGAACCTAACTACTGTCCTACTGTCGGGAAATCAGCTAAATGGGACTCTGCCTAATAGTTTTGGGAAGCTTTCACAGCTGTCTGAATTGGATGTTTCTTTTAACAATCTTACAGGTTTTATCTCTGAAGTGCATTTCTCAAATCTTAATAAACTACAGCTCCTGGAATTGAGTTAC
Organism: Mallotus repandus; assembly: GCA_949671775.1. Lineage (NCBI taxonomy): Eukaryota > Viridiplantae > Streptophyta > Magnoliopsida > Malpighiales > Euphorbiaceae > Mallotus > Mallotus repandus. The sequence goes on from CATIWM010068785.1 coordinate 15,615, forward strand.
AATTCTTTTGTTTTTGATATTAGTTCCAGTTGGGTACCTCCATTCCAGGCTCAGAGTCTTGGCTTAGGTTCATGTCATCTGGGTCCTGTTTTTCCAGAATGGTTAAGAACTCAAAAGATTGTAACTTTATTGGATTTCTCAAATTCTGGCCTTTCTGATACCATTCGAAACTGGTTCTGGAATCTCGCCATTAAACTGTTGCTGTTAAACATTTCTTTCAATCAATTACAAGGCCAGCTACCTAATCCATTGAATGTAGCTCCATTGAGCAATTCCCCTTTTCAGTGTTGAGATTGAGCTACTAGAACTGTCCAACAATCACTTTTCAGGGCCTATTCCACAAAAATTTGCTTAATCTATGCCGAACTTAACTTTTCTGTCTCTTTCAGGTAGCCATCTGACAGGAAATATCCCATCTTCAATAGGGGATATGTTTTCTCTTCAAGTAGCTGATCTCTCGAACAATGACTTAATCGGAAGAATTCCTTCAAGCATAGGGAACTGTTCTCTCCTTAATGTTCTAGATCTTAGCTCCAACAGTCTCTCTGGGGAGATTCCAGCTTTGCTGGGTCAATTATATGACCTCTTTCATCTAAGCAACAATAAGCTTATAGGAATTGTGCTACCATATCTTCAAAATTTAACGGTCTTGGAAACCTTGGATCTTGCAGGCAACCGATTATCAGGAATCATTCCAGCATCAATTGGAGATGGCTTTGCAGGTCTTAGAATTCTCAGCTTAAGTTCCAATTCATTTGCTGGTGAACTTCCTTCCAGTCCGTTAAACTTAAGCTCAATGCAAATCCTGGACCTTGCACGAAACAATCTGTCAGGAAACATTCCAGCCACACTGGGAGATTTAAAGCAATGTCTCAGAAGCATTACATAAATGAATATATTTTCTATGGAGAATATAATGGAGTTTACTATGAAGAGAAGTTGGTGGTGAATATAAAAGGTGCATTTTAGAGCTATACAAAAACACGTTCCCTGGTCACCAGCATAGACCTTTCCTGCAATAACTTATATTGAGAGCTTCCTGGAGAAATTGCAAAGTTGGAGGGTTTGGTGGTCTTGAACTTGTCACAAAACCAAATATCTGGAAAGATTCCTGAAGCTATATCAAATTTGAGGCAATTGTCATCATTTGATCTGTCACGCAATAGGCTGTCAGGTTCAATACCTTCCAGCATGTCTTCTTTATCATCTTTAGGTTACTTGAATTTGTCAAACAATAACTTCTCTGGAAAGATCCCTTATACAGGCCAAACATCAACATTTTCTGCATCATCTTTTGTTGGGAACCCTGGTCTTTGTGGAGCTCCATTAGCTCTCCAATGTCCAGGTAATGATTCAGGAGGTGGAGGAGGGACCACCATAGAAGTTCATAATGATAATTTCAACAGGTATGCGTTTTATTTGAGCATTTGTTCAGGATTTGCGGCAGGAATTTTGATTCCTTATCTTATTTTGGCAATCAGAAGAACTTGGAGCCACGCCTACTTCCTGCTTGTAGAACTGTTGATAGACTCTTATATTTAGCTTGCGAAATTGCTATTTGTTTCAGGAATCGCTGCAACTACTGAGTCTAGATTCTTTTAAGTTCTTTCTTTCTGTATATTATAATACATTTCAGCAAAATCGATGGAGTTTCATTTCATCTCTTTTTTTTTTTTTTGCTATTCTATCTCATGCTTGAGTTTGTTCCATGTTCATGTCAGATCTTCATATTTTGCGGGACTAATATGAAGTAGTAATTACATTCAGATGTAATGCAAATAGGCAGTTGTTGGGTTTCCTGTTCAAGAACAGCTATAATTAAATAATATTCATTGCAAAGGAAGAACATTTATTTTAATAATCAATTGAAAGGAGTCATTTTAAAACAATATTTGCAGGTGAAAGAAAAAAATCTATTTACTTACAAGTCATTTTTATATGCCGGCAAGTTTGACTATAAATTTAGATTCTCTTAAATAAGGTCTTGATTTCGAGCAAAAACAAATGTCGGAAGAAATTGTTCCTATGGGGTCCACATGACTCTATCCAAATTAATCAGGGCCTTACAGCTACAAGTAATTAAAAAACGTGAATCATCCATGGAATAAATATTAACTATGGACTAATGGAAGCAGCAACAATTTAATACTTACAGGCGGCCATTTTCGAAGAGATACTGTGATGCTAACTTTTGCATTGGTAAAAACTACGTCTTTTGTTGTCAAATTTTGTTGAACTTCTCACTGCTGAATAGTCAGTTACCCCTTGACGCTCTCAAGGTAATGAAACCTTTTTTCCCTTATAATTTACAATATGTTTATGACTTTTCGTGGCGATGTACAAGAGAGTAAAATTAATGGAAAAATTGTCATTTTTTTTTCAATACTTTTACTTGTCCTCATTTTGCTAATAGGAACATTTATTCAGTATGGAAATGCCCAGATAACGGCTTGCCAAGAATCTGATAGAGAAGCTCTGCTTGACTTTAGAAAGGGTCTCAAGGATCCTCAAAATCAGCTCTCATCATGGCAAGGAAGTAACTGTTGTTAATGGGAAGGAATAAGATGTGATAATAGAACTGGATCTGTTATTACAATTGATCTCTGCAATCCATTTCCATCAGATTCCAGTTATCCTGCCAGGTATGAATTGAGTGGTGATATTAGGCCTTCATTGGTTAAACTCAAGTCTTTGAGACATCTAGATCTGAGTCTAAATGGATTCAATGGAACCCCAATTCCTACATTCTTTCATTCCTTGAAAAATTTGCAATATCTAAACCTGGCTAATGCTGAGTTTAGTGGCATAATTCCTTCAAATTTGGGCAACATCTCTACTTTACAGTATCTTGATGTCTCCTTTTATTCATTAATTATCAACAGTCTTGACTGGTCTAGTGTTCTTAGGTCTCTGCAATATCTTGTAATGGATGGGGTTAACCTGTCAATAATTGGAAAGAAATGGGTTCATCAAGTATTGAACAAGCTTCCAAATTTAACTGAGTTTCACATAGCTGATTGTGGCATTCAAGATTCCATTTCATTTCTCAGCTTTGTCAATTTTAGTTCACTGTCATAGACCTTAGTGGTAACAACTTCAACTTAAAATTCCCCAATTGGCTTGTCAATATTAGTAGCCTCATATATGAACAGAGAAGACTATGAATAAAGAGTGAGAAAAGATGAAAATGATTTTCGATGTCTTATTCTTGGGCAACAACCCTATATTTATACTGTACAAAGTTAATTATGTCTAATAATCAAGGTATATTTACAGCAGCTAATTGATACATATTTACAACATTTAATTATGATTCGAATCCCTTTGATTTTTGTCCTTTCCTTTCATACTCCCCCTCAAACTGATGATGGAACAACATCAGTTTGTTATGATAGAAGTTGTGGGAAGATTTGGTTTATGATTTTGTAAAAAAAATTAGCCAATTGATCTTTAGATGAAACATAAAGAAGAATAATAAGACTTTGTTCAAATTTCTCTCAAACAAAATGACAATCCACTTTAATGTGCTTAGTACGTTCGTGAAAAACTGGATTACTAGCAATTTTAGCAGCGCTTTCATTATCACAGTACAAAGGAGTGGGGGACGTTAATAAGATGCTAAAATCTTGTAACAATTGTTATAGCCAAATGATTTCACCACAAGTTGATGACATTGCTTTATATTCCGCTTCAGTAGAAGACTTAGACACAGTGGGTTGCTTTTTGGACTTCCAAGAATGAAGAGACTGACCAAGGAAAACGCAATATCCAGTGGTAGAGCGTTAAGTATCTAGGCAACCTGTATAGTCAGCATTAGAAAAGGCTTTTAGCATTGGAGAAGAAGTAGAAGGATAATATAAACCCATGGTCGATGTAGATCGAAGATAACAGATGATACGATGAACTGCAGTCAGATGTAAGGTATGAGGATCTGACACAAATTGACTGACTATGTGCACAACATGGGCAATATCAGGCCTGGTAACAGTGAGATATATTAAACTGCCAACAATATTGTGATAAGGAGCTGGATCAGAGAGTGGTTCGCCAATTGGTGCGACTATATTTGACATTGAGCTCAAGTGGAGTATTTACAACTTTATCATCAATAAGACCAGCCAAACCAATAAGGTCTTTAGTGTATTTCTGCTAACTAAGAAAATAGCCAGTCGAAGATCTAAAAATCTCAATCCCAAGAAAATATGCAACAGACCCTAAATCTTTCATCTGAAAAGATTGTTGAAGAAGATTCTTGAGCTGTTGGCGTTGAGAATGATCACCCGCAGTAATTAAAATATCATCAACATAGATGAGAACAAAGACCTTGCCTTAAAGAGTGGAATGGATAAACAAGGAATAATCATTGTGGCTTTATTGATAACCAGTAGCTAACAACACACTTTTTTAATTTGGAGAACCATGCTCGAGGTGTTTGTTTCAAACCATAGAGAGAGCCTTACGTAATTTGCACACCATATTTGATGTTGTAGGATAGCCAGGAGGTGGACACATATAAATAGTCTCAGATAGATCACCATTGAGAAAAACATTTTTGACATCCATTTGGGTGATGTCCCAATTTTGCATTGCAGCTACTGCTATCAAAGTGTGAACCGTAGTCATTTTTGCAACTGGAGCAAAAGTCTCATCATAATCAATGTCATATTCTTGGTTGAAGCCTTGAGCTATAAGAGGAGCTTTATAACGATCCAATGAACCATCAACCTTGGCTTTAACAGTATAGACCCATCAACAACCCACCACAAGATGATCTATAGGAGAAGGAACCATTTCCCATGTGTGGTTATTTTCCAATGCCCTGAGCTCCTCTTCCATAGCATTACAACATTCTTCACTTACTGTTGCTTGCTTATAAGATCGAGGAATAGAAAATGGATCAAGTGTAGTAAATAAACAAAGACGATCGAGAGCTTTAATTATATGAGTGGATCGTTGAAGTAGAGGCAGTGCAGTGGGTGGTGATGGTGGTGAAGTATGTAGAGTTGATGGTGAAGCATATGGAGTTGGTGGTGAAGCAGGCAATGATGAAGGTGCAGTGGATAAGGCAAGTGGAGGAGAGGAAGAAAGATTACCTGAGTTTAGAATTGGTGATGGTAGAGGCATAGTTAGGGGAACTCAAGGTCTTCGGTGGTACGTCAATACAGGCTGCACATGGTTACGAAAACAAGACAAAGGAAAAAATGAATGTAAAAATGACACAGAAGGAGAGGAAGTAGAAAAATAGAAAGTATTTTAAAAAAAATGACATTTCTAGAGATCCTTATTTTCTTTGCTTCCCAATCATAATATCGGTATTTTGAGTCTTATAGCATCCCAAAAAAATGCAATAAATAGACTTGGCATCCAATTTTGAGCGTTCTAAAGGTGGTAAAAGAACATAACAAGTACATCCAAAAACTCGAAGTAGATTATACTTGGGAGGATAGCCAAATAATCTTTGTAAAAGAGAGATGTTACTCAACAATGGAGTGGGAGGATGATTAATTAAATACACAGTTGTTGAAATACTCTTAGCCCAGAATGTCTTGGGTAATTTAGCATGCAACCGAAGAGCCCTAACAATCTCTTTAATATGTCTATGCTTCCTCTCAGCTACACCATTTTGTTGTGGCTGATGAGGACAACTTCATTGGTGCATGATCCCTTCGAAAGATAGATATATGGCAAATTCAGTAGAAACATATTCTTCCCCTGAATCTGTACAAAAAATCTCAATCTTTTTGTTAAACTGAGTATTCACCATGGCATGAAAGGACTTAAAAACTTGCTAAACTTCAAATTTACGACGTAAAAAAATACACCTAAGAAAAACAGGACCAATCATCTACAAAGAGAACATAATAAAGTTTTTCAATTAAAGATGCAACAGGAGATGACCCCTATACATCGGAATGAATGATGTCGAATGAGGAAGAAGTAGAATGTGAACTACGACTAAAAGGTAATGTATAAGCTTTGGAAAGAGCACAATCTTCATAAGACATATTAATATATGACTTTTGATTAAATTTATCCAACACACTAGAGGAAAACAAAGAACGTAAATTAGGAGAATTAAGATATCCTAAATGACAATGCCAAAGTCGCCAAAGTTTATTAGCAAAACTCATATCATTCGAGGATGGACCAAGTAAACAAGTTGTTGAATTCGAAGAATGTCCCAAATCTAAGACAAAGAGTTCCCCTTTCCTACGGTCTGTTCCAATCACATTCCTGGTCCGCAGGTCTTGTATAATACAACTAGAGAAGAAAAATGAGACAATGTAATTTTTTCACCAATTGGCTAATGGAGATGAGATTGGCTGAGAGTTTAGGAACATAGAAAACATTAGAAAGAGATAAATGTGGTGAATCAGGAGGTTTAATGGTTAGCGAGCCAATTCTTTGTACTGGAAGAGTATGTCCATTGGCAATTGTGATAGTTTCACCTTTATCATAAGGAATAGAATGATGAAGAGTATTTAGATTACCAGTCATATGATGTGTTGCTCCTGAATCTAAAATCCATGAAGGTTTTGAAATAATCTTACCAATACCAGAGGCATGAAGAGCTTGAATGACTTGTTGCAATAATTCTGGAGAAACAGTTGAACACTGACCAGAGTTGTTATCTTATGTATCACTTTTCTTCGTTGAATCTGAGGACACATATGCAATTGCACCATTAGATGAGGATAAAGCAACATAAGCTTTAAAATTTTGTTGTGGCAATCTTTTTCTGCAATTTTCTATGACATGCCCATTTTTCTTACAATAACGACAATAAGGAGTTGATGAATCTTGCTTTTTCCTGCATTGATGAGCCAAATGCCCAATCTCATGACAATTATAACATTCAACCTTGCCAGTACTATGAGTTTTGAGCTTATAAGTGCTAGCCATAAGAGCCATGTCTCGTGTTGAATCATAAGATGATAATGGTTGTAGACGAGTTTCTTCTGCAAGTAATTCTGCCATGATGTCATCAATGCACTGGTTGCTTCTATGATTGAGAATGGAGGCACGAACATGCTTAAATTCAAAGCGAAGTTTCAAAAAAAATTAACGAGTTCGATGTTATTGTCTTAGTCGCACAACAATTTTAAGAGCTTCTTTAGGAATACCGTTGTTGATCATGTCTATCTCATTCCAAAATTTTGTCATAGTTAAATAAAAGTCTTGAATACTAAGAGAGTTTTGGGATAGAATACTTATCTCTTGTTCTATCTGATAAATTCGAGCCTCATTGCTTTGTTTGTAGATTTTTTTAAGTAATCCCACATCTGCTTGGCTGTCGTCAATGGACTGAGATTTGCAGCAATAGAACTTTCCACAGACTCCATGATCGGTGTTTTGATTTTTGCATTATTGGCGATCCATTTGGAGGTAGTTGATCCTTCTGAAGATTTAGACGTGGAGCCATCAATATATCTCCAAAGATCTTGTCCTTCTAGAAAATTTTTCATATAAGATGACCACAAAGAATAATTCTTTCCATCAAGATGGCTAGACGATGATTGTGTGACTCCATGAAGAGAAGACTAAATATAAATTGATTATTGTTGAAAATGAGATATTGGGGATGAAACCCAACTGTTCCGAAAGGGGAAAACCCTTTTTAATTGATCTTCGAATTTTGGAGATGATGGATCAGACTTGGGGCTCTGATACCAGATGAACAAAGAAGACTATGAATAAAGAGTGAGAAAGATGAAAAAGATTTTCGATGTCTTATTCTTGGGCAACAACCCTATATTTATACTGTACAAAGTCAATTATGTCCAATAATCAAGGCATATTTACAGCAGCTAATTGATACATATTTACAGCATTTAATTATGGTTCAAATCCCTTTGATTTCTGTCCTTCCTTTCATATCATATACATTGATGTTCGCAACAGCATGTCCGATGGAAGCATTCCGCTTGGTTTTAGTGAGATGCCGAATTTGCAATCTTTGTATCTTGCTTACAACAATCTTACAGCTGATGCTGGTGCACTATTCAAAGGAAGTTGGAAAAAAATTGATGCTCTCAATATTTGTGGCAATGATGTTTATGGCGAGCTACCTGCCTCCATTGGAAACCTGACATCTCTATCTTGTTTTGTCCGATAATATTATCGAGGGTGTGAGATTCCAAGCTCAATTACTAGACTTTGCAAGTTGCAATATCTTGATTTAGAAAGAAATGATGTCACATCTAGTTTGCCTGAAGCCCTTGGAGGAACAGAAAATTGCGGTTCTGAAAGGCCCTTTTGTAAGTTGGAGAACTTGTTATTGAGTGGCAATCAACTAGGTGGTTGATTGCTAGAGTGGTTAGGTCAGGTTCATAATCTTGTTGAGCTTAGATTGGTGGAAAATATGTTTCATGGTCCTATTCCTACTTTTCGGGAGTTGAGATATCTAGAATTTCTCTCACTTTCTCAGAATAAGCTAAATGGAACTATACCTGACGGCATAGGACAACTTTCTAAGTTGTATGTCCTGGATTTAGCCGTCAATCAACTGGAAGGTGAAGTTTCAGAATCTCATTTTTCAAATCTAATCAAGTTGCGAATCTTGACTTTGTCTTCGAACTCCTTGATTCTGAATGTCAGCCCAGATTGGATTCCCCCATTTCAGGTTCAAGTTCTTGAGATGGGATCCTGCAATTTGGGTCCTTCATTTCCTGCATGGCTTAAATTTCAAGAAGCTGTTGAAATTCTCGAATTCTCAAATGCTAGCATTTCAAGTTCTATACCCAGTTGGTTTTGGGATATTTCTGCCAATCTCTCTTCTTTCAATCTTTCCCTCAACCATTTACAGGGTCAATTACCTAATCCTTTGAAAGTGTACCACCAGGGAGTGATTGATTTGAGCTTCAATCACCGAGAAGGACCCATTCCCATTCCAAGCACTGAAATTGTTATGTTAATCCTATCTAATAATAACTTTTCAGGATCTATCCCTGAAAATATTGGTAAATGCATGCCATCGGGTTCATTACTATCCCTTGCAAGAACCATCTCACTGGTGAAAACCCTGCTTCTGTTGGAGAAATGTGGCCAGTTTCAATCATTGATCTTTCAGGAAAACATTTTACAGGAAGTATTCCGAAAGAAATAGGGGATTGTTTTTACCTCAAGGTCCTGGATCTTCAGAACAACAACTTATCAGGGACAATTCCTCTTTCTTTAGGTATGCTGTCTAATCTTCAAGCACTACATTTAAGGAACAACATGATCAAAGAACACCTCCCATCACCGTTACAAAATTTGTCAGAACTGGAAATTTTGGATCTTGGAAACAATAGATTGACTGGAAAAATTCTGCATTGGATTGGAGATGCTTTTCCACTTCTTAGAATCCTTATCTTGAGATCAAATGCATTTTCAGGAGAAATTCCATCTTCCCTTTCAAATTTGAGCTCTTTGCAAGTTCTTGACTTGGCAGGAAATAAGTTGAATGGAACAATTCCTGCCAGCTTCAGTAATCTCCAAGCCATGAAGAGAGAGCAAATCATCAATGAGTATTTACTTTATGGGCAATCATGGGATATGTATTATGAAGAAAAAAATAGTTGTGAACATAAAAGGCCAGTTTCGGACATCAAGACTTTCACTTCTGAGTTGCCTAGACCTTTCTACCAACAATTTACATGGAGAACTGCCTCCTGAAATAACAAAGTTGGCAGGTTTGGTGGTTCTGAAGTTGTCAAGAAATCACATAAGCGGCCAGATTTCACCAAACATTTCAGGACTACATCAATTGTCATCCCTTGATCTCTCAGGCAATATGCTTTCAGATCCAATTCCTACAAGTATGTCTTCACTATCATTTCTGGGGTACTTGAACCTGTCAAAACAACAATTTCTCAGGAAGGGTCCCATACGTGGGACACATGAGAACATTTGAGGCAACCTCTTTTCTGGGTAACCCTGGTCTTTGTGGAGCTCCCCTTGTTTCTGAGTGTCCTGGTGAAAAAAAATTCAACTACCGGAGTAACTTTTGATAGCGGTAGTGATGAAGGCTACGATGTTGACAAGTGGTTTTACTTGGCTGTTAGGTTGGGATATGCAGCTGGTATATTGACTCCATATTTTATTATTGCAGTTAACAGAAGGTGGAGTCACATGTACTTTATTTTAGTAGAAAATACTACTGACAGATTGTTGTATTTGTGTAACAAGATAGCAGCATCCTTCAGGTATCTTTGCAATCGCTGTAAATATAACGATATTTAGGTGTTAGTGATTAGAAAACTAATGAATGCACATTTCAGTTTACTCTTGAATGTACTTCGCATAAATCAAGCAAAATAATATTTGAGTTACTTTGCCTTATGGTAATTTTTCATACATGTAAATGTAAATAACTAAAAAAAAAATGAAATGTACAAAATAACCCTATTCCTTGATCCAATATGTACAAAAAATGTGTCCTAGTTTATATGCATCTTCTATCTTCAGACTACTAGAGTTGTCCTCAGGTATAGAGTGTGTTGCATCAATATGATAATTAGCTATGACCAACATTGATGAACTATCAACTCAATGTGCCACTGCTTTTTAGCACTTGTCACAATAAATTTTTTCTGACCAATTAAAGAATATCGTGAAAAGATTTATCATTCCACGGAATGTTTCTTTATATGTGTTTGCCATATTTCCCTCATCATACTCCGATACTTGGAATTGCAAGCTTAATCTGATAATGCACACACTTCCAAGAAGTAAATCCAAAATCCCCATCCAGTGTCCATCATAAAGCTCCAATATCCCATCGTTTGGCGAGATTCCACTTGATGCTTCAAACTACTAACTTCTCCTCATCTAATCCAGGCACTGCAACATCTTCCCTCATCAAACCAGCATAATCATCAGTGACATGTGCTCCAGCCTGTGCAAACAGCTCCACCACTGCAGGCAGCATACCATAGTACCTCTTCAAATTGTTTACCAGTGGTTCACCCCTCTGTTGGTCTCGAATGTGCCATACATGCACTGGAGGAACCAAGTCATCAACAGTTGCCTCCTGCCATGCATGCTGACCGTCCCTCATCTGGTGCTTATAAGCTTGGCAGTTCCTTAACCTGTGACCCTTAGGCCCCACTTGGACCTCTGGGCAATATCCACAAGTATGGACTGCGTACTTCTGCATAAGCTTTGTGGCTCCAGACCGCATTTTCTTCCATGCCTCCATGCCTCGAACAGCAATACCTGCTCAGACCCGAGTAAAGATAAATCATAGGACAATCAATTTCTGTCAGCTCTAGTAATAAACCGTGTAAAGATCCTAAAGTACATTCAAGAATTTTCATATATAATTCGAAGAATGGATTGCAGAACAAAGAAAAATAAAATTGGACCTTGCAAGTCATCAGAATGGAAGTGCACAGGTTCCACATTTTCACTTGGCTTGTTTCTCCTCTCCCAAAATCCATCAGTGTTTATACCAGTTCCAAATGCATCTACTCCTTTAGGGAACCTACGCTCGAAGTCCATGATCCTGCCGGCAACACTGTAAGCAGGGAAGGCCCTTCTCCTAGTTGGATATTCTGGTATGTCAACGCCCCCCTGGATGCATAGTTCCATAATAGCCGAAATTCGATCCACTTGAAGCCTCTCATTGTGAGAAACAGCTCTACCTAGCCTATCATATAGATGAAAAGATTCAACAATAGGCAAAATATTTACCATGCCCCCTGTTTTCCACATGTGCTCTTTGTTTGCTAGGCTACCCGTGACATTGCATGTTCTGATCATATGTGGTGGATGACCAACATGAACTTCTCCGCACACACTGCATGTACAAGACAAAGCATGCAATGAACTTTAATAAACACCATCAAACTTTCTCAATTATTTTAAAAATGTGCATGCAAGTGTGTAGCATACACCAGAATTTTTTTTGTAGTTTATGCTTCAATAAGTCCCTCATCATACTGAATCAAATGGATCATATTCAAATTTGGGCCAGATAAACATAATACTAATTCTCGTATTCAGGAAAAATATATGCATCCATCTTGAAGATAATGTCATTTTGTACTCATATTTATAAAAATGAACATACCAAAAAAACTAGTTACTAAATTAAGGTCCATAAAATACATACTACTGTCTCCTGTCTGTGAAAGGCACGGAGCGAAATGCCACTCAATTGAAAAGCATAGTAGCTCGACCACTATACAAGTGTTTGATACCAATAATAATATTTCAAGCAAACAATATGAATTGCAAAAAAAATTAAAGGCAACATGAAACAAAAAGCATGCATTTTTAAGTACTCAGTTTCTTAGTAATCCTACCAATGATATAAAAATTGAGTCTTTTTACCTGCAACAATACACGGCGATGCTTTTCCCAACCACTGAAGCGCAAAAGAAAAGTTCAGTTCTAGCAGAATAAACCTCATGAGCAACTGGGACTAATTCTTTCACCAACAATCCATTTTCAGGTGGCCACAGAATCCTTTCACGCACCAGCTGCTTATCTTTCCTCTCTACTCTAGCTTTTCGCTTGAGGTCAGTAACATTTGTCACCCATGGCTTCCTCTCAGATTTCTTCAGCTTCCTTGGGAGCTCAACATAAGGGTACCCAGTTGAATACAAAGCACATAGATGCTTCAAATGATATGCACCATATCTTCTGACCCATCTGTGCAACATTGCTCCTCAATGCAATAATCTATCTTTGTTTCACCTCTTAACTTTATATTGGAACTAGTAAAGTTGCCCACATTTCACTGTAGGTTGACAAAATAGCCAATATAAAAAATGGATAATGCAAAAATATATATAACATAATATATTTAATGTTAAATTTATACATTAAATTATATGTGTAAAAGGGAAAAGTAACAACTCTTAACAACTATCTCAATACAAACGTAATGTGATCTATTGAACAATCTGCTAAATTGATGACAAAATATTCTTAAGAGGTGTTGAGACATTAATTACAGAATTTAAAACCTCATATACACACAAATACAGAATAGCCAATTAGCTATCAATCAACATATCATCCCCAACATTACAACTTGAAAACAATATGAAATCATAAGAATGATATCACAGAAAACGCATATCAATTTCGTCACCTTTCATCACAATTATGACATCAAAAGACCAATCTGCTTTATGCTGGTAGCATAGAACACACACATACACACACAAAAACAAACAAACAAACAGTTAAGCAGGCATGTTGAGCAGAGTTAGAGAAGAAAGAAATAACAAAAAAGAACAAAGGAAAAAGAAAGTACAGCTGAAGTAGACAAAATTAAACACGAATAATAATAACTTAAGAAAAAAAATTGAAAATTTTGAAAAGAATGCAAAAACTACACTCATTTGAATAATATACCCTCATTCAGTTTACAACATGAATCAATAAACTGAAAAATTAGCATTCCTACAATTTCTAAAAAAAAAATAAGAAGGCCCTGATAAACTAAAGTCAGCAAATAATTAAGAACAAACTTGAAAAAAAAAAAAAAAATATATATATATATATATATTACATAGAAAGACAATCCTTTTAAAAACCACAAAACCCAAACCAAAAATGACACCGCCTATAATCTCAGTGGATGTGGTTGCATCGTTAATACATACCAACTGCAACAAATGTTGAACATTCTCTAACTCTGCAAAAATGAATACCAGTGTCAAAAAAACAGATTCTTTGAACATTCTCTGCAAGAAAGGCATCATCAACAGGTACTGGAATGGCTCCATCAACATAGCTTAAACTACTCTTTTCAAGCATTCTATTTACATTTAAAGAAAGAAGGGGAAAAAACTAATAATTGCTCACAACTGAAAATCTTAAGAAAAAAATGCGTAAAATGAAACAAATAAGCGTACCTTTCAACGGCAGATCGAACATCTTCAACACGAGCTGTGCTCGAGGGTTTTAAGCAAACTTCAACTGCAAAAAGAAAAGAATTAAATCAATCAAGCAATGAAGGCAGGAGCTTGAAAGAGGTTGCAATCTAGCTAAGAGGTACCTGAAATAAGAATCTTGTCGTGGGAGAGAATAGGAGAAGGAGGCAGTGGCGGAGGGAGTTGCAGGGCGGCGCAGTTTTGATCGGTTTGTGAAGTAGGGTTTAGAGCAGAGATCTCCATAGGAGTAGTCATTTCTAAATTTCTGGCAATGTTAATGCGATTGAAGGAGAAGCAACAATATCCATCATTCTCCGTTTGATGATGGATCGAAGAAGAAGAGGAAGGAGATGAAGAAAAAAAAAGAGAGAGAGAGAGAGAAAGGCACAGCGGCTAGGGCAAAAACAAAAAGGAAATAAAAACCATAGGTTAGATGAATATTAGAGACATTCAAATAAAATGTCTCTAATTAATTAATTAAAATATTGAAAATATAAAATTAATGATAAATTTACATTAAGCCAATCTTTATAAATTGTAAAAAAATATTAATTTTAGTAATTTTAAATTGAAGAAAAATAAAATTTTATAGAGATAATTTTTAAAAACGTCACAAAATAAAAGTGAAAATTATTAATTTAATAAATTAAATTAAATTTTTAATTAAAAAATATTAGAAATATAACAGTTGAATAAAAATTAGAATAAAAATGATAAATTTGTTTAAGATGAATTTTTTATAAATGGTTATAAGTGATAATATTTTTAGAGCTTTTAAAATTGAAATAAAAATAAAATAAAAAGTCTATTACAAAATACATTATTTAAAGACATTTATAAAACGTCACTAAATTTAATTTTAAAGACAATTTAAACTTATGTCATATGTAATATTTTATAGTAATTACTTTTAATTTAATTAGTATTGTCTTTGCTTAATATAAAATTATTATTATATAATATTGATTTATTTAATTAAATGATATTTATTAAATATTATCCTTTTTAATTAAAAAAATATCTTTCTTTTAGTGAGAGAAGTTGGAGCCAAAAATTTTACACAAGAATGACCAAATTCTATATCAATAACTAAGAACATAAAATTTTCTCACTACTAATTAACCCTTTAGCTAAGCATTTTTTTTATACTCTCTATTAAAACTGTACTTTTAATTAGGAATTTTTTATACCCTCGTCAATTTTTTGTCATTAAAAGCTTATTTTCTTCCATTTTCGGTCAAGGAAAAAGCACAACTTTGGCTTGCAAGTTTGCCTAGTGAATCGATTACAACATGGGATCAATTGAAGCAAGCATTTCTGCACAAATATTTTCCACCACATAAAACGACCAAGTTTAGAAATGAGATCACTACTTTCAAAAAAAATGGAAGCGAGACCATTTATTTGGCTTGGGAGAGATTTAAGGAACTTCAACGACAATGTCCACATCATGGCTTACCGAAATGGATGATCCCTCAAATTTTCTACAATGGGTTGACGGATGAAAATAGAAACATCGTCAATGCAGTGTCTGGTGGAAAATGGATGGATAAAACGGCTAGAGAAGCCGTAACCTTATTAGAAGAACTTGCATCTCAAGGGTACATGGGTGAGGAAACCACAATGGCTAAAGCAAGAGGAGTCTTGGAACTTGATACAATCAAAATGCTGAATGCAAAGGTAGATGCACTCACTAAATTGGTAAGTAATTCTCAAATTAATTCATTAGAATGTGCTAACGTTGTTTGTGAGATTTGTGGGGGATCTCATTCATATTCCCAATGCAATGTAACTGCAAATGAGGATGTGAATTATGTGCAAGGAGGTTATAATCAAAGAATGGGGTTGAATTCGAACACTTATAACCCTCAGTGGAGAAACCATCCTGGATTCTCATGGTCAAACCCGTCCTTTCAATTAAACCCCCAATTTAACCTAAACAAAAAACCCCAAAACCCACCTAGATTTCCAATGAAACAACAGACTTTTAATCCTACCCAACCTAAACCCAACCTTGAAAATCTTATGGAGCAATTTGTTAATCAACAATTGTCCATAAACAAACAGAATGAGGAACAATT
>CATIWM010068817.1:0-10712 GCA_949671775.1 Mallotus repandus
ATAAAAAAACAAACATTACGTGATTTTTTCTAACCCTAATTTCAATTACATACAACCTAAATTTAATCTAAAGCCAACATTAATTTTAATTGAATTACCAAATGAAACCTAATTTACTAACCAATTAAAAAAACACTTACGCGTATAATTCCACTATTCCCACTATTGGGGATATTACAATAATCTACTGAGAATAATAAAAATAAAATTAACTACAACCCAAAAAATAAAATAAAATACGAAATAAATCTACAAGACGAACAAAATAACCCTAAAATACGTTTGAATACAGAGGTTAATCCATGGCATTCCATAGATCTTCATAGATCTTGTTCACCACCATGGATTCGAATCACCCATCCAAAATCATAAACACAGAAGTAAAAAGGATTAGTAACCAAAAAATAAGAAAATAAAAAATCAAATCAGAATCAAATAAAAAACAAATAAATAAAATAAGAAAGAAAGGAGTTCAAGAAAAAAACTAGCTATGATGGATGCAGTATTGACTGGCTCCTCAGAGGATGTGTTTAATTCACCGTCTGAATGGATCTCCAAGATTGATTCACGTATTCTCGCTTGTTTTCATCAAAATGAGCCAAAAAAGAATATGTTTTTGAAAATTTACAGAAACCAAAGAAGAAAATCTTTTTTTCTCTCTGCCTTTTCCCTTTTCTTTTCGTCTTTTTTCTCTCCCTTCCTCTTTTTTCTCTCCTCCCCCCTCTACGTTCTCCTCTTCTCCTTTTATTCTCCGTATATCCAAATCCGTTTTATGGGATAAGTGATTACGTAGAGATAAAATGATCAGGTTACGTAGATAGGATAAAAGATAGAGGGAAGCTGATATACGTTAATTTATTTATTATATTTTTAATATTTTTTATTAATTAACTAATTTTCAACCAATCAAAATTAAAATAAAACAAAATAAAAAAATTTCATGGAAATCCGATCAGTACTCTAGAATTCCGATCGGAATTCTGTAACTCCGACCGAAATTCTATAATTCCGACCGGAATTTTGTAATTTTGATTGAAATTTCACAATTTTGACCGAAATTCTGTAAATTTCCGATCGAACATATGGAATTCCGATCAAAATTCTGGATTTCCGGTCGGAAACATGGAATTCCGATCGGAATTCTGACTTTTCGGTCGGAAATATAGAATTCCGATCTGAATTCTGAATTTTCGATCGGAAATATAGAATTCCGATCGGAATTCTAGATTTCCGATCTGAAATCCACTGTTCTGATCGATTTTTTTTAATATTTAATTACAAAAAGACCCTTGAAGGAAAAGAAAACTTTCAATTTAGTCCATAAAAATGCAATCAAGCCTTGGAATCCAAAATTCAAATACTAGAGACCCATTTGCGACGAGTTTTCATCATCGGAGTCCTCTTTCGCATCCATATTCTAGTTATCCCAAAATTGGGTGCTTACAGAGGCACTGGTAGCTCCTATAATAGACAAGGAGATTAAAAGTGGTGCTTTCTAGCTATGAGCTTTTAAGGTGCTGGCCCCAATGGCTTCCCTGGTTTATTTTTCCAAAAATACTAAGAGGTGATAGGAGATAGCATTATTCAAACTGTTAGAGTCATGGTTAATAGGTTAAAACCATGGGTAAATGCTTTAGTTCACCCTAACCAGGTAGCATTTTTTCTAAGTACACATATTCAAGATAACATTTGAATTGCTCGTGAGGTGTTTCATAACCTTAAATTAGCTCATCATGTTTGTAACTCTTTTTCTCTTAAATTAGATATGTTGAAAGCTTATGATAGAGTAGAACAAGGTTTTTTTGAAAGCTTTTTTAATTAAAATAAGTTTCCATTGCAAGTTTATAAAGTGGATTATGGAATGTGTCAACATGATGACTTGTTTTATTATCATTAATGGTTTGCCTTTTTCTTATTTTAATCCTTCCAGAGGTTTGTGCCAAGGTGATCCCTTATCACCTTATCTATTTATATTAATGTCCAGTGCTCTGTCTTTTGCTCTTAAAAAAATATTCTAGATAGAAGAATCTCAACTTTTAGATTCAATAGAAGAAGTCCAATCTTAACTCATATGTTTTTTTTTTGCTGATGACACACTTATTTTTGGTAAGGCTTCCTTGAATGAAATATTTAATATGTTGTATATTATTAATAATTATTGTGGTGGTTTTACACAGAAAATTAATATTCATGAGTCAAGTTTATGTTTTTCTTTTAATGTTCCTCAAGAAACAATATTGGTTATCCTTCAACATCTGGGTATAGCTAATTAGGAGTCAGCAGATAAGTATTTGGGGTTGCCAACAATATGGGAAAAGTCAAAAGAATAATCTTCTTGCTTTTAAAGAAAGAGTTGTCCATAAGGCTCAGTTATGGAAGTAAAAGCTCATCTCTCATGCTGGGAGAGAAGTAATGCTTAAAGTCGTTCTAATTGTGAGTCCTACATATATTATATCTTATTTTAGTTCCCAAAAGGTCTTTGCCAACAAATAAATGTTGTGTTTGCTAGATTTTGGGAATTTATAAAAGAGCAATGAGTTGTGTTAATTGGGAATTTATGGCTCGATCTAAGTTTAAGGATTCTGATAGATTAATATTACTTCATTAGGTAAGAAATGCTGGAGACTCTTAAAGGATTTTGATAGTTTATGGGCAAGAATTCTCAAAGCAATTTATTTTCCTTCAGGATCTTTCCTAACTGCCAGATTAGGGAATAGACCTTCCTAGGCATGTCGAGTTTCATTTATGCAAGGAATTATTAATTTTAAGGTGTAAGATAAAATGTGGGTAGTGGTAAATGTATTTCTATCTAGGAGGATCCTTGGATTCTTAAAGCACCAAATTTTAAAGTCTTTCGTTAAGACCTCTACAAATTAATTCTCCTCTGGTAGTTAATTTAATTGACATATCCTGTAAATCATAGAAGAGAGACTTATTGTTACAATTATTTAATACAATTGATGTGGAGGCAATTCTTGAAATTCCCATAAGTGGCATTGATATTGATGATAAACTTATTTGGCATTATGATAAGAAAGGGGCTACTACTGTTAGAGCAATATATAGATTCCTATGTAATGTGGATCCTATTTTATCTCGTTTGAATTCTTCTTTAAGTAAAAATCATTAGAAATCATTGTGGAAAAGTTATGTTACTCCAAAATTATAATTCTTTTGGTAGAGATTGCTTATAAATGTTCTTCCAATGTAGCACAAATTATATCAAAGGTGTCTAGTTTAATTTGATATATGTATAGTGTGTGATCAAGATATTAAAATAACTATTTGTTACTATTTGCATGTCCACACTCTAGAGTTACATGGTTTACTTCTCATTTAAGTTATATTCCACAAATAAATGCTCCAGGTCTATGAATGACTGGTGGAATATTGTCACTAATCTATTTGCTAATGGTAATTGCAATTTTAGTTTAGTTAGAAAGCCAAGAATGCAAAAATTTTTCAAAGCAGAAATCCCAATCCTGTGAATAAATTTCAATGTGCTTTAAAAGCTAGTTTATAGTACTTAAAGGCTAATCTTACTACTTATTCTATTCAGCTTCAACGAAGGAATTCCATGTTAACTTTTATGGAATCCTTTGCCTTAGTGTTTTATAAAATGAAATATTGATGCATCATGTTTGCCTCTTTCCTGTAAGTTTGGCTTACCTATGATTACAAGGAACCATAGATTCCATGTTGTGGATGGAGTAGTGGAGTTAAGGAAGATTAATTATCCTCTTGTGGTTGAGGCTCAAGCATTAAGAATGACAATTTTATATGCATTTACAAGGGCATATAAGCATTGTACTTTTGAGTAGCTTTTTAAGGTTATGAATAAGAATTAGGATCCTCCATAGAAAATCCAATTAGTTGTTGAATCAATATTTTCAAGATGTTTTGATTTTATTCAAATTTCCTTTGTTTGGGTACCTAGGGAAATAACTAATGCAACTGATTGGGTAGCTAAGGCATTATTATATCATTCTCTACTAACAAATTGGTATTGTAACATGCCTTTGGACTAGGTTTCTTTGCTTTAATATAAGTTTTTATTTATAAAAAAGGGAAAAATGCATTTAAGTCCTTAATATTTGTGCCAGGGTTTAGGTAGACTTAATGATCTTATCTCCTCTCAGTTATTAAAGATTATGCTTTGTACTCACCTCATTTGACGATCTTGTGCAACATAAATTTAATAACAAAAGAATGATCCTGTTTACCAACTTCGAGGGTTGAGTTGGCTAGTTTGGTATAGGAAATGGGTTGTATAAGAATTTTGTTGGATCTGAAGAAAACAGCCTCGATGAAGACTGCAGCTGGGAATCCTTCTTTTTGCTTAAATCTCTTTCTAACTCATTAATTTGAGCCTTCAACTTCTGAATTTCAATCTCTTTCAATTGAATGCTTGTTATTGTGCCTTTGCTATTAATTACTTGTAGAAATTCTTAGTGCTTTATTTTTGGCTGTCTGATAAGCTCTGCATGTATTGCCTTTATTTTTTTTTTTCAAAATTGGAAAGCTGACTATCAATTTACGTCACCTATCTTGCCATATCATCAACCTTTTCTTCAATCTGTTTCAATTTTTGGTTTTGCCCACAAGCATTCTGAGTTTGCCAATCTAAAATTGCTTCAATAAGAGTAGTTCTTCTTGGTCTTCCATCAGGATCAACAACATTAGTGTTTAGGATAAAAGGTTAAGAGATTTTTTGGTTATCAGCTTCTGATGTCAAAGGAAGGAAATATGCAGGCTGAAACATACAGACTTCAGAAACAATAATTGATTTTATAGGTATTTTAAGAGGTAAGACTGAAGAACTGGGCTTTTCTTACCTTATCCATTCAAAAGCTTGTTTATAGTAGGGTAATGGTGTTGGTTTAAGTTTTGGTGGAGAGAAGTGTGACTTTGGCTTTCAAGGTTCAGGTTTATATGGTTTTAGTTGTTGATACCAAGATAGAGGAGAGTATGATACTAGATAATCATACTTTCCAGAAGGTTGTCCCAAAGTGCTTACACTTGAGTCTCCATCATCATATCTTTTTTTAAACTCCCTTTAACTACACTGCTTGGCAGATTTCTTTTTCTTTTCCTCTTTCTCAGCAACATCCGACATATAACAATCATCATAATTACATATACCAGAATAACAGTGACCATTATGCTTCAAAACATAAATTGGCCTTCCATCACCTTCAAAGTGAGTCACAGGCACTTTCTCTTCAATTAATGAAGAAAAAGGCAAAAACATGAATTGAGTGTTGAACATTGTTGGTGCCTCTTATCTTTTTTTGAAAATTATTTCAACAGTACCATTTGGTTTTTTTTTTTTTATGAAAACCATATCAAAACTCTGAATTGGCACAACTGATTCTTGCAGTTTCTCATAATTTGTAATCCATTTTTCTGGCATAAATTTAACAATTCATCCGTAGAAATTTTCTTTGGAATATGGATATATGTTGGAGCGTTATGAGAATCTGCTTTAATAAAGAGAGCATCATTATGAACAGAAGGTAGGGACAAATTAATGGCATGACTTTGAAGGCGATAGACAATCTGGTAGTGGAGAGTTACTGTTATAGTTGTAGCAATTTGCTTAGCACCAAGAATCTGAATTTGGACTTTTAAAGCTGACAAAACATGTGGATATGATAGGGGTAGATTGTAGTTTAGAAAAAAGTCAAAACATGGATCCAACATTTAGAGAGGTTTCAATTGTTCCAATGATAACATGACAATACTGTTTGTATCTGGAATCCAGTAAAGCAATTCTTGAAAAGACAGGCAAACCTTGCCTACCATGATAGGTAAGTCCCAACCTTATAGCTCCAAAGTGGATATGGGTGTATCCTTGGCTTAGCCAAGTTCTTAGAAACTCATATGGAATTTCCAAGGTCAGAAATTGTTTAGTTTGCAAGGTAGGTATAGGATGTTGGTCAAAGCTAGAGGCTTGAACATATTCTTTAATGGATGAAAAAGGGTTTTTATAAGGGCTTTGAAAGACGGTTTCCAGGTTGTTTAGGATTTTGAAAAGGCATCATAAGGATTGAGAAGACGGGCTTTGGATTCTTGTATTTTCTAGTCTTCAGGAAGATAGGTGAACTTATAGAGATTATTGGTTTTATTTATAGTGGATTGTTTGACAGGGGTGATATAGTTACAGAGGTAGATTTAGTAGGTACAAATTTATAATCACAGATAACAGATGGGTTAGAGCTTATGGAAGATGATTCAGTCATGGTTTTAGGTGGCTCTTCCTCCTCAGGCTACCTTTAAGAATAATAATCTTTTCCCTATAAACAAACATTAGGCTCTGATACCAATTTCCTAGAGCTCCATTAAAACTATAAGCTTAATCATATAATTAGAGAGAAAACATATCATGGACTAGCAAAGGTCGTACTTATATCACTCAATAACTAATTTCTGGCCAACCAAGCATGTCCCCTTTTTATGTTTTACCATAAAATATATAACACAGCTTATAACCTTAATGAAGTTGGTAAACAAGATTATGCTTCAATTATTAAATTTTTGTTGCACAAGATCCTCAAACGAGGTGAGTACAGAGCATAATCTTTAATAACCAAGAGGAGATAAGATCATTATTCTTAAAAATGAACCTTTACAAAAATAAGAGGTTTTTGGAAATACATGGCTTTTACTTATCAGACAGTGTTTGTAAAGGGTTCTCTTCCTTCCTTACAAAGTTGTAACCTCCTTTTATAGTGATAAGGAGCACTATTACAATAGATAGCCCAATCAGCTCTTAACCAATCAGAGATAGATAACAAAGATTACAGTTGACCAGAAACATAACACTTGTCTGCCTTTATTTACAAACATGACTAAGTGGAACCTACAATGGTCCTGGTAGACAAGATAAAAAGAAGACCACATGAAATAGTACAATAATTCACTTTTTTATTCAAAGACTCTATCAACCATGATAGACCATTAATTAAAGAAGACTATGAATAGTCTACCTTAAGATGGGCTCGTGACTTGGTGAAAAATTCCCTTCATCTCCACTGTAACTATTGTTTGAGTCAAGATCCTGGGAAAATCCTACACAGGGTCTTCTTGGGTCAATAAATTCCCATGGTTCTACAAAGTCTTGATTTATCATATCATGATCTAGGGCTGGACCTTGTACTAAGCTCGAACTTGCACCTGAATTTTAAGATTTTATAAAAAATTCTTTATCAGCAATGTGGCTTCATCCATATTCAGAGGAATATGTTTCCTATGGTGAGTCTTCATCTATCTTTGGCCAAATCTCGTTAGAAATGATCCCATTCTTCTAAAATATGAATCTTTAAAATTCTCTCCAAGGGGATGGATTATCAACATCAAAGATTATATGATGAATCATTGAAAACTTATATCTTCTATAAATATTGAAGCAAGGAACAATTTTGAATTCATCTCTGATCTTAAAAAATGGCCTGTGGAAGATTATTATGGAATGACAATCTTCTGCTGAGTAAATTTTTTGAGTGTAAGCTTCATTCGTTAGCCATGATTTCCACCTTGGAAGTTCTTGGAATCATCTAAAAAAGGTTACGAGATAAGGATTTAATCATTGTGTTTCTTCTACCAGTCGAAGATACCTTATAAGTTTTAATGGTTATAAGTTAAAGGCTATCCAATGTAAATGGCATAAGTACTAAAACAGAACTAGTAACTCTTTCGACCAATAAAATTCTTCATCAGGACTCTGTTCAAGGAAGCTGACGACACATGTAAATGGGTATTTAGGATTTTGAAAAAATTGGTCAATGGTTTCTTATCAGAAGATACTGGTATTTGAAGATTTGTTCTGAGGCTATTTTGGTAAGGGTTGTAAGGGGAATTTGAGGTGAGATTTCTAGAGGAATTCCTTCTAATAGGAAATTATTTGTTGGCTAGAACATAAAGATTATGGGAAGGATCTTTATTTGGAAGGGATTTTCTGGGGCATAAGAAATTGATGGTCTACTTAAAAGATCAGGAATGAGATTATCTTCACCTTTGATGTGTTCTACTTCAAAATCATACTTACTGAACCTGTTTTTCCATCACAAAAGTTGTGGATGTGGGGAGTCTTTCCCTTAAATTCAAGCATCTTGGAGAAGGATGAGTAGTTCATAACAACTGTAAAATAATGTCCCACTAAATGGAATTCAAACTTCTTTATTCCATATTTTATTGCCAAAATTTCTTTGAAGGTTGAATGGTAATGACATTCACCCTTAGTAAATTTTCCACTAGCATGAGCACAAATTCTCCTCTTCTTGTGGTCATCTTCTTCAAGGAGAATTGCTCCCTAAAATTGATCACTCGCATCTGTCTGGATGATCCACTTTCCTTTTGAGGGATTTTGCAAAATTGGAAGATTCTAAGAATCTTTCTTGAGTTGAACCACTGCTCTAGTCTATTCTTTTGACCATGGTAGAGGATTTTTCTTTAAGAATGCTCTTAGTGGCACCGTCTTTTTTGTCAAGTGTGGAATGAAATCTCTGAGGTAATTGAGAATTCTAAGAAATTGCCTGATCTATTTAATGGACAAATTATCATCAGGAAAACTGTGCAATTCAAAAACAATGTGAGGACCAGGTTGGTTGCTTCCATCTTTGAACTGCATCCTAAGAAACTCAATTTCTTTTTTTCCAATCTACATTTTTTTGGGAGATAACATGACTCCATACTGCTTTGTAAGATCCGTAAATTGTTAGAGAAGTGTTTCATGGTTATTTTCATTTGGAGAGAAGTGCATAACATCATTAATGTACACCAAAGCACTATATAGTATAGGCTCATAAAATTTAATCATGGCTATTTAGAAAAGTGAGAGAGCCACTTTCAATCCAAATGGCATTACAGTCCACTGGTCATGATGGTTTGGAATAGAAAATCCTATTTTGTATTCATCTTCTTCTCTAATTCTAAGCTGCTCAAATCCCGTCTTTCAATCAAATTTTAAAAAGATTTTTGTTTCCACCAAGAATGTAAATAATGAAGAGATCTTAGGTAAAGGAAATTTATCATCCCTCAAAAAGAAATTTAAGGGCTGATAATCAATCACCAATCTCTTTTTTCCTCTAGCCTGTTCAGAGCGCTTGTTCACATAAAATGCTTGACAAGCCCATTCTAACTTTGTTGGTTCCATCAAACCTTGGCTTTTCAATTCCTTGCATTCTTCAATAGCCATTTTCAAATCTATAGGCGTCATTCATAGATGAGCTTCCTTGGTAGGATTCACATCTTCATTTTGTTTAAAAGGCAAAGGGATAAAAACTCAGGATTCTTCCATGGAGGAGAAAAACACTTCTTTGAGAATTGAATATGTGAATCTGCACTGCATTGTTGTAACAAAAATTCATGGATATGTTTAAAGTCTATAGGGGATAAAAAAACATGGATATGTTTAAAGTCTATAGGGGATAAAAACTCATGGATTGGTTTAAAGTCTATAGGGGATAGTGTTTGGTCCATGGTGAGAACTGAAGGTTTCGTGGTGAAAGGTTAAGAATATTTCTTAAATTTGATTCCATTTGGAAAGATTCATAAATCTTTTACCTTCCAATAGATATCAAATCCAAGAACAATAAATGTATCAAGTAAAGGTGATCCTAGAACATTTATCCATACATGATATCCTGGAAAGAATTGGATTTTTATGGGTTGTCTGGTTTTATAAGTGGTTTCAAAAAGCACTCTATTAGCAGAGTAAAAATATTTTGAATGTTCCTTCCAATATTCTCTTGGAAGAGCTTTTGGATTGAGAATGGTGGTTCTGGCTTCAGTGACTATAAAGGTTATGAGTCTTATAGGTTTGGAGTAATTAGTTGGATAAATTTTGTTAGGGAGTAATGGAACTAGGTGGTTATCATGAGTTAATGAATTAGCATTATTGTAGACGGCGGGATTTAACACGCGCCCAAGTTTATTGCAACCACGACACTGTTTGAGCTCAGGGCTCTAGGGAACACACTAACCACTGTCATAAAGACATGGCGTAGAGATGAGGAGTCGCCACCCAGGGTAATAACTGGGACAAATCGAAAGTGGTGGTAACTCGATTCTCTAATACAAGCTAGCACCACAACCAGGAGTTCTGGATACGGAATACCAACTTCTTTTAGTGTTGTGTTCATTCAGATTTATTTTATTAATTACTATCTTATTCCCTAATTACATGCAATTTCATTAAACCCTAATTGAACATCCATCTAACCCTAAGACAATCAATCCATGAAAAAGCACATAAAAATGCATTCAAAGCGTAATGTCCCTAAATCTAAACTAAATTTAATTTTAATTTAAGTTAACTAAATCTACATATTTTTATTTACAAGTGAAATGGGACTAAAAATGGGCCTACATTTTAATAATTAGTGAGCCTAAATCTATTTATTTTAATTCTAAAGAAAGTGGGCCTAAGTCTATTAAATTTTAAAAGAAAAAGAAATAAATTAGTGGGCTTAATTCTAATTAGTTTTAATTAAATGAAATGATCCTAAGTCTATAAATTATGAAGAAGGCTTTATTAATGGGTTGAACTAAGTCTAAGTTAATTTTATTTAACTAAAAAATGGGCCTAAAGTCTAAATTAACCTAATGAGCCTAAATTAATTTTAAAGTTAATTAAACCTAAATTTGATTTTAAAAGCTTATTTTATTAGTGAGTTAGATCTATATGTGGGCTTGGGGCCCAAAATAAATAA
>CATIWM010068845.1:0-12473 GCA_949671775.1 Mallotus repandus
GTAAGCTAAAAGGAATTAAACTTAAGGCAAAAAAGATGGGTGGAATTGTTAAAGGACTATAATTGCACAATTAAATACCACCCTGGTAAAGCCAATGTAGTGGCAATAAGAAATTAATCAGAAATTTGTACTACATATGCATAATAAGAATACCATTATTAATGCAACTAAGAAAATTGAGTGTGAAGTTGACCTTAGATCTTCAGGAGGTATTTTGGCCACTTTGAAAGTAAGGCCACTACTTATGGAAAGACTAATGCAAGCATAATCGATTGATAGTGAAGAAAAAGAGTTGCGAAAAGAGATTAAAGATGGGAAGAAAAAAGAAGTGACTTGTGATGGTGATAGGATATTGAGACTAAGAAGTAGAATATTTGTTCCAAATGTCGATCATTTAAGAAGAGAGATTTTGGAAGAAGCTCATTGCTCTACCTATACAATGCATCCAAGCAGGACAAAAATGTATAGAACTCTAAGGGAATATTATTGGTGGCAAGGGATGAAGAAAGACTTAGCAAATTATATTTCTAAGTGCTTAACTTGTTAATAAGTTAAAGTTGGGTACAAACATTTGGCTGGTTTGTTGCAATCTCTACCCATACTATAATGGAAATGGTAACATATTACGATGGACTTTATAGTTGGTTTGCCAAGGACTAATTGTGGATTAATTGACCAAGTCAGTGCATTTCTTGCCAATCTAGATAAGTTAAAGTTTGCATAAGTTGGCAAAATTGTACACCAAAGAAGTTATAAGACTACATGGGACACCAGTATCGGTTGTATCAAATCAAAACCCAAGATTCACTATATGATTCTGGTCCAGCTTACAAGAAGCTTTAGGTACTAAATTAAGATGTAGTACTACTTTCCATCCCAAAACAGATGGACAATTAGAAAAAACCATACGAGTACTAGAGGATATGTTGAGAACCAGTGCTTTAGATTTTTATGGAAATTAGGATAAGCAAGTGCCATTGATGGAATTTGCTTATAATAACAGCTACTAAAGTAGTCTAAATATGGTACCCTTTGAGGCTTTGCGTGATAGGAAGTGTAGAACAACAAATCTGGAGAATGAAAATTGTTAGGTCCAAAATTAGTCCAAATGACTATTGACAATATACAAGTGATTCAAGCTAATCTTAAAGCAATTTAGCATAGACATCAAAGCTACACAAATCTCAAGTAGGCTGATATTGAGTATAATATAGGTGATAAATTATTTTTAAAGACATCACCATGAAAGGGTGTGATTAGATTTGGTAAATGAGAAAATTAAGCCCGAGATATATTGAACCATATGAAGTGGTGGAACTTGTAGGGCCTATAGCTTATCGATTAGCATTGCTACCCAAATTAGTTGGTTGCACGATGTATTTCATGTGTCAGTGTTGAGAACATATCGAAGTGATCCAACACACCTGTTATAAGTGACCATGAATTGATTTGATTTGAAATATCTTTTAATCAAATGATGAAAGGAGGGACTTGGTAACTTTACCAATGGGACATTCGTTTCATTTACGGGATAGGGACTATTTAGTCATGAGAGGAACCGAGATGTTTTGTGTTTGTGGAGTCACCACCTGATTTTTCAAAATTAGGAAAATGTAAGGGACACCATTGGTCACTCAATGAGTATCGTCTCCAGCAAAGATTTTAGGTTCATGATATCACATATACTTTTTGGCTAGTTTTTGGCTATTTCTCATTATACAATGCTCGATACATGGCTACCACATCACCCCAGTTTCAGAATGACAGTTTATATATACACATTCACACAACATAAAAGATGAAAAGTAAAGAAATTAATTACGATTATTATATGGATTTCCTAATAAAATACTAAAAAAGAAAAGTGATGCGAAAATGTAAATCTAGTCCTAGATCTAGAATGCACTTGCAAAACAGAGATTAGCATAGCCGTGTGCAATTCCATCCACTCATTCACACAAACAGCAAATAAGCAAGGAATACTTAATTGTGGAAAAGAGAATAGAAGCATGTAATCATGTGCACTTTTAGGATTTATAATGAGTTTAAATGAAATAGCTATTAAAATGATAGAATCTATTTTAAATGATTAAGGAATAAGAAAATATGTATATTTGCATCATTGGACCTTAAAATAGAGGCACTTGCTTGGGAATGTGAACTTTCACATTATAAATGCATTTTGATGCAAGAATGAGAAAAGATACTTATTTTCATATTGGAGAGTGGAAAGATGTAATTTTGATTGCAAGGATGCAGATTTAATGCAAAAATAGAATTTTTATGTTAAGAGTGCAGAGTTTATGCTGAAAAGTGAAATTCATGTTAGAATGTTGATTCATGTCAAACTTTAATTTTGATATCATGAATGTGAGGAAAATGCAAAAAATGATAGACTTGATATTTCTGGATGCAAAATGAGAGCTTTATGTGAAAAATGATGTTTTTTCACATAAAATGCAGAAATGATGTCGAGATGTAGATTTTAGTGTAAATATATGTTTTTTATCAAGAAAATATGTTGAGAATGTTAAAAATACAAAAATTGCACAAAAATGATAAATTTTATATTTTCAAAAATAAAAAATGAAGACTTGATGTAGAAATGATATTTTTTAATATAAAATGAAGAATTAGTGCAAAAATATGAACTTTATTATAAAAATGTGATTTTTATAATAAAGTTGTGACAAAAATAATGATGGTGCAGAATGTAATGGGAAATTGTAAAGATTTAGTGTAAACAAGATATTGTTGTGATCTTTCACATTTCAGAGCTAGAGAATGCAAAAATGGCAGTTCAACATAAAGAAAATAACATAGAAAATTAATAAAATAGCATGCAAAATGCCAGTCTCATCACATAGTTCACAATAATTTCTCAATTGCAAGCAAAAGTAAAAAAAGAAAAGAAAATGCAAAAATACTGAAAAAATAAACGTGCAAAAATATTTTTTTGGTCTTCAGATTCGATTGAACTTGTTTTTGAGTTTTTGAAGCTTTAGCTTCGTGTGATTTTCAAGCTGTCCTCATCAAGAGGTTAAAAATGACATGCAGAATGGAAATTTGTATACCTTTAAAGCATGCTTTAACAAAGATAAGGCGGGGTTTGGTTCAAATCGGTTTAAAAATTCTAAGAAAGATGCAGGGAATGAGCTAAAAGTATGTAAAACGGAAGTCCTGAGTCCTCAAATCGGTAGAATTTTTGGTATAATGTGTGATTAGGCCCCCCTAAAATGAGATGAGGACACCAATATTTATAAAGGATGAAATGTTTATGCATATCTATATGTATTTTGCGCATGTGTACGCACTTGTACGCGTGTCTATGGTGAACAAGGTGAATGTTATGTCTTTAAGGGGTTCAGGAATGCGTTCCTATGCGTTCAACATATGCATACGTGTTTAGGAATGCGTGGGCATGCATTTTGCATGTGGCCACGTGCAACAATGCGTGTATATGCATTCTTACGAGTGTGCACACGCAGCGCGTTCGGGTATTTCAAAGGGTTTTCGGGGGGCATTCCAGGGACCTTTTTGAGATTTTTGGGCCTTTTGTACATTTTTTCAATGTTCATTTTGTCAAAATTAGCTTCCTTTTTCACAAAGTTGAGCCTCGGTCTCACGATACGAACACTGGTTTGACGAGTTGTGCACCTTGAGCAACGATTGTTCAAAATGTGTGACTTATCATTCCAAGAGCTCATATTTAAATTGAAGTACGAATTAATGATTTGGTGACCAATTCATCATTTTATAGGTTCGTTTCAAGAGTTTTTAGGCTTTTTAGACTTTTGCATGCTTTAGAGGCGGTACGAACAAACATACTCTTGTCATCTTCAAAAGGTTGCTTTCATCATTGGACCCTTTTGGGAACAGTCAAAACTTAATATATGACATGTGTTGCAAGAATAGCCTATAGAATTGAAAGAGAATTTCAGCTATAAAGAAGAACCTACAGCTATTTTAGCTAGGAATTAAAAAGTGCCAAGAAATAAAGTTATTCCATTGGTTAAAGTGTCATAGAAAAATCATTCTCGAGAAGAAGCAAAATGCGAAAGAGAGCATTACATTAGATAATAGTACCCGAACTTGTCATTTTCAATTATGTCATGAAGGTAAGAGTGCTATCAAAATTTTGAGGACAAAATGTTTTTTAGAGGGGAAGAATTGTAACATTTGTGCCCTCAGATTTAAAAGAAAAGAGATCATTAATTAAATTAAGCCCTATATTGATTATAATTAATTAAGTAGCTTAATTTGTATTTACCAGTAAGTAATAAGAGCTAAAGGGTTAGAAAGCTGTCAAATGAATGGTTCAATTGAAAGAAATTAAGTCAAGAATAACGTGAAAATAAAAGAGAATAAAACTAATGTGGGTTAATTTGAAAAGAAGAAAGAAGATGGGGGAGTTAAGAAAATTATTTTAAAGAGGTGTCAAGATGCAAAAGGATTCTTCCTTAAGATGATGACAGAAGTTAAAAAAGAAGTTAGCATTCTCTAAAGAATGCAGAGAGCAAAAGAAGCTAAGCTCCCTGCTTAGAAAGTGATAAGTGCAAAAAATATTAGATTTTGAGCACTAATTAGTTAAGTTTTAAGTGTCAAAATGTCTTTAATAGTTTTGAATATTGGCATTATTTACTTAAATCTTTAAAACTTAGGTTTTTAGAGGTTTTTACAATGTTATTTAAATTTTGATTGCTTTTGTTTAATTTTAATGCTTTTTATATTGAATGGCTAGGTGTGCTTAAGTTGGGATAAATGCAAGTGGAATCTAAGCAAGAACTTGAAGAGGAAACCTGAAAATATCTGTGAAAGCAAGATGAGGAAGCATGCACACAGTAACTGTGCCTAAGCTCAAAAAGACAACTATGCAGAAATTCACAGATGCACAACTATGCACATGGGTGTGCAATATTGTACCTAATCCAGAGAAAGCCAAACTTGTTGATGCATGGTTGTGCACATGGGTGTGCACGACTGTACCTAATTCCTTAATTTTTGGTTTTTCCAACATACACAATCGTGCACTTTGAAGAGAAAAAATTAAGGAAGTTTATTTTAGGATTTTTGGGAGAACCATTATAAGTAGTGTTGTTTTTGCCTTTTTAAGGGAGAGGCTAGTTTTAGAACAAACTGAGTTTACTTTCATTTTAAAAGAAGTACAATTTTCAATTTATCTTTACTTTGATTTTTGTTATCTACTCAAGGATTGTTTAAGAGTAGAAGATTGAAGTATAATTGTAAACAATATTCAAGAGAAGGAGAAAAAAAAATAGGTTTTATCCTTTCAATTACTCGTTTGTACTTTATTTAATATATTATATAATGTTTTTGTTTGCAATTATTGATTCTTGTTCTTCTCTTTTTTAAATTGACATGAGTAGCAAAATTATTAGTTGGGGTTCTTAGACCCGGCTCAAGAATAAACTTAATTAGTTAAACTCCATATCATTAAATTTATATTCCATGATTATTATTGGACTTAATGCTTTCTTAGGATTGGTCACCCTTTGAATTGATCTAAACAATAGGGTGAGATCGAAAGATGAACTCTATTGAGAACACGATAATAATTTATTAATTTAATTGAATTGGTCGGGAGACGGTTCGGTTGTTAATAGTCCTTGGAAAAGATATGCTTCAATATTAAAAATAATTAATTATTTGAGTTAGTGGGAGCTAAATAATTGAGTAGTTGTTATGATTAATAAATTGTGCTAGTGCTCGGGAGAGACTTTCATGATTCAAAAATGCTTAGGAAATGCAATGAAGCTAATAAGTGAGAAAGAGATTGACACAAAGTTTAAACAAATTGAGTTGGGGAAAACCCTAAAAATCATTTAATTGATAAAACTAGTAGTAGTTCAAATTAGTCATCTAGGTTAGTTTCTTTCTTGGCTGAGTGCATAGTTTCACCCTGAACTTTACACGATTAACCTCTGACACTCTTCACCTTTTATTATAAACTTCTATTTTGAACCTTTTGCATATTTTAATTTGTACTTTTTTATTTTATTTAACCTATACAATTTCAAAATGAATAAAAATTTAATTTCAAATGATTTTAAACACATAAAATGTTAAAGTTAGCTTTAAAACAACATAAATAGAATTAAAAATTAATATTAAGAAGTTAGAAAAAAAATTTAATTATATTCTCTCTTTTGTTAAACATTATTTTATTTTTTATAGGTTTCTCTTGTATCTATATCAACATTAGGTTATAATGTACTTTGATTTCATGTAAGGGGTTAAATAGGTTCAAAATAAAAAAGATTAAATAGAAAATAATAAAATTTGAAGAGTGTTAGAGGCTAATTGAGTAAAGTTCAAGGGTGAAACTATGAATTTGGCCTTAATTCTTAGTAAAAATTCTACTTCACTGTCTAAACAAGCGAATATAAAGAGTACTTCAGTAATCAATTTTCTCTCTCTATGGGATCGATAGTTTTTACTACTTGGATGACCGCATGCGCTTGCTGATTTCACCCACTAAAAAGCTTAAAGAAAATAAATTCTCTACATTTGGAAACACATAAGTAGAAAAAAATGAGTGATTGTTAAAGAAACTTTGTAGAGCTGGAGACTTGGGCTAGAGTTAAGAAAATTTGAGTAGGTTTGCCCAACTGCATTTTAGTTTAATTAGCTTTGATTCTCTAAACAACTAAATGGTAGCCATCAGATTTTGGTTTGAAGGTAGATTTTCATAATGTTTTGATTTGATTTCTGTAGGAAATCAAACAAAAGGTTAGTGGGGGATTGAGTTTGATTACTAAATTCAGGTGAGTGTTTTATTGCAAGATTCTCCCTTCAAATCTCTAAGATTTCCCTTGGATTTTCCTTGCTCAAATTTAGAAATTCTCTAAATTTTCTTACTTAAATTCTGAATCATGCTTATATTGAGTGGAGCTGCTAGTTCTTTACACTATTGATTCAGTTTTTGATATGGTTCAGTATTAGATTCATCTTGCTAACAAAATCTTTATGTATAGGTTGTCAATGGCTAAGATTGATACTAACATCTTTAAACCCTTATTTCTTATTTTAATATAAACTAAAGAGTTGGCAACTTGTTGAAATTCCTTTAGGAAAAATTCTGAACACTTTGCTTGGCATGATTTAAACATTTTTTATGATTTGCATTTAATGGTGATAATGATAAAAATAACTCCTTGGATGCAAATTTTAAAGGAAATAAATAGAAAAAATAGATTTCTTGATGTTGTTAAGCTTGAGATATAAATCTCTAGGTTTTGAAGTGAAAATAGATTAAATTTCGGCTTTAGAACATTATAGAGCATATTAGACATGAAAACAGACTTTTTGGGACACAAAAACAACCATTTGAATGATCAGACGATGCCGCAATGTGCTAATGTGATGCCTAAGCCATGTGGAGGTGCCTCAATATACTAAGGCGATGCCTTAGTACTGAGGAGGTGCCTCAATGGGACTGGTTGAAATAGTGAACTTATAAAGACCATAATTTAAGTTATATAACTCCGAGTAAGGTGAGTTTTGATTGTATAGAAGCTTTAAACTTTCATCTACATTTTTAATAGGAATAAGAAACACCTAATTCTACTATTTTGATAACCTTTTTGAGCAATAATTTTTATTACATAACCTTAAATAACAACCTTACTTAGATAAGCAAATTTGATGTAACTTTTCTGTTACATATCCAATTGGTGTGAAACCCATTGCAAGTTTCTATAGTTACATGAAACTAATAAATTGGAGAAAAATTACTTATAATACACATTATGGAATTTCTTAAGACTCTAACTTGAGACTAAACTTATTACAATAGAATTTGCAGACGAACAAAGTAAACGGAATGTCATATGAGAATTATCAAAATACTGCTTTTATTGAGATCAAGAGTGCATGGGAATAATAAGAAACAAAAAATTTATTGAATAAGTACTCGAGCCCTGGATGTTATAATGGAAATTATTCTAGAGCACTACCTTGCTTAGATTTGTCAAAGAGTATTGACGAGTCTTATTTTTGGTATTTGTGCAAATACAATTATTTTTCTATCTGAAATCTGGCATGAACTGAAATTTAGTGTTGGCCAACTATTAAAAATTGTATTTGGGATAGCGCAAAAATGCATTATGCCTTTGGGGAAAATTTATGTGGTTAACAAGAATGCATACTAATCATATTATTTATTTGCTATGAGAAAAAGCTATAATTTATTTTACTCTGAGAAAGAGTTACAACTTGATTTGCTTTAAGAAAGAGCTAAAATTTATTTTACTCTAAGAAAGAGTTATATCTTGTTTTTCCTTGAGAAAGAGCTATAAAATTTTATGCTTTGAAAAAGAGCTAATGATAACATTATCGTTGAGTTCATAAGTTAAATATATCTGGACACGAGTGATTGTGCTCTAATACTCAAAATTGTATTTTATGAAATACATTTACAACTATATAATGTGAGACCTTGAGAAAAACACAGTGTGAATTATGAAAGAAATATTTCAACATTACTTAAACAATAAATTAATGATTAACAATTTAAATCCATTCTTGTTAGTTTTGCAGATGTAATTTTGTGTAGTTCTTCTACAATTAATAAATTGTATTTATTATTCAATTTTCATGATCAGTTTTATGTTCATTACTTCCATTTTTTTTCTTAGATACTCACTAGGTAATTTCCATATGAAATTACTCACACTCATTTTTGTTTTATAATTTTCCAGTATAGGTTATATATTTTATTTTGTAAAGCTAGAGACATTCAAGATGGCAGTATAGCGGGCCATGGTGACCTATAAGGTAACTTTGATTGAGACTCTTGTGAGATACATTATATGTCATGATGTGGATGCAGAGTTAGCATTTAGAGTAGTTATTGAGACTATAAAAGCCTCTAATTGTATATCAGTTATCAGAGAAGAACACTTAGACAGTGTGCACCACAACCCGAGTTTTCTATAAGACTTTTAAGGATATGCATGTCACCTTGACGTTGATTTGAGTTAGATTAGCACATCTCTTTTTTTCCTTTTTGATATTGTCGAGCTGTACTCCTACTCCATAGATAATCTTTTTGCTCCTGAGATGGGGGTATAAGAGTGAGCCTTGGACTAAAGATGTATAGGCCCAGGGTTGCACATCTAGTCTCAAATTGAGACTTTGAGAGAGGGTTATCAGTGGTATTTAATGTTCATGTATTTTGCTTACATTTATATATGAATCATACTCTTGGTTTACATAATATAGATGTTGTTGTGTACAAGTGATAGGACACCTTATTATGTACATATATGTTAAGTTATAAAATCAGATGCTACTTGCCATCTTAAAATTATTTGGAGCTAGTTATTATATTAAAAAATAATGTCATCTACAATTCGTGAGATATTATGATAATTGATTATTGTGTAATGGTGTGGTTAATCGTTTTGGTAACATTCCTTTCTGACGGTGCCGTCATAAGATTGGAGTTTCCAGTGAGGTGCTGGAGGGGAGGGGTTTTACCTTTAATGACTATGCCTCCAATATATATAAGATTGGTGACACTATCACTAACAAGCCACAATCTCCATTGTAGGAATCGACCAATGGCAGTGGAATCTTCATTAACCATGCAATAAAGAATGAAAAGGTCATCAAGAGACATGACTTCATTGCTTTTACCCTGAACAATTAAAACATAGGTTAGAAACTGATGGATGTACCAAAGGGATTTGGAATAGATTGAGGAGGCTTTTATATGTCTGGCCAAGAAAGATGAGGCTTGGGATTTGCAATGTTTAACCCAAAAAGAATATGGTAGCCAAGTAGATAAAGTTTAATCAACCTAGTAAAACCAAATAGAGTAATAAACTCTAGAGATGTCATGAACCTTTCCCTTCTCCCTAGTTTAAATCTCATACTACGGTAAGAATTATGATAAAAAAAAAAAAGTGGTCCTTAAGGTGTAGGTAGAGAGAAATTCTACAACAAGAGAGGGGTAGGTAGGAAGAGGGTTATGATGTTCCTCTTTTGAAATGTTGAAGTCCTCTTCTTGATTTCATTAGGGTTGTATGAGAATGAAGGATGGGATTTTTTAGTTTATTCCTTAAGGGCTCTCCTTGAGGATGAATCACCTTGAGGGAGGTTGCCTTCTTGGGAGCCATTGAGAGTAAATAAAGTTAAAAAGTGAAGAGCTTGAAGGAAAAGGAAATTTGATTTTGAAAGAATAAAGGAATAAGAATTGTAAATGTGAAGGAATGAATAAATGTGAGTATTTATATAGGAGAATAGGAGTTAAGAGTGACCTAGGGACTATTTCTAAGTAATAAAGGACGTGGAAAACTATTTCTAATTTGAAAAATTATGCCTTTTAATTACAAAAATTCATTTTCCAAAACTAGTTAGGACTATGTTTACAATTATGATATGCAAGTCACGATCGATGTAACGATTGGGACCTTGACCGTGAGTGTCTCTGTGTTAGAGATGAACAGTTGTCACGATCTGAACCATCAATAGTAACAGTCATGATGGAAGTCCATTTTGGTCCTTGAACTTTCAAAAAAGTTATAATTAGGTCTAAAAAGTTTGAAAATTTTATGCAATTTTGCCCTTCCCAAACAAGCTTTCAATTTTTAAGAAATATAAGGATTTAAGCCTAAAAATCAACTAATTTTGAATCATGTGAATGAGCCTAAGAGTCTTGGATCAAATAAATTAATTTTACTGATTTATTAATAACTTTTCTTTAAAATTAAGTATGTAAACTTCTAAAGTAAAATTCAAACATTTAAGCACATAAAATATGCAATTATTTTAATCATGATCCATCAAACATATTAAGTTCATGAATGATAAAATTATGCCTTTCTTCATTAAGAAGTTTTGTGAATATATTGGCTAATTGATGATTTGTATCAACAGTTTCAAGAGATATATCACCACATTAATGTCAATGTTCTTCGTCTAAAGTGTTGAATAGGATTCTTAATAAGGTTTATAACACTTGTATTATCATATTTGATGGGAATGTGACTAATGTTAATGTCATAGTCCTGAGTTATTATTTTTGCCATAAGACTTGTGAGCAACAATAACTAGCCACCACATATTCGGCTTCAGCTGTGGACAAGGCAACCAAGATTTGCTTTTCACTAAACCAAGAGACTAAGCATTGTCCTAAGAATTTGAAAATTTTGAAAGTGGTTTTTCTATCTAGTAAGCTACTGATAAAGTCCGGATCCAAATAGCTAACAATGTCAAAGTATGAGCTCTAAGGGTACCAAAGTCCTAAGTTTAATGTGTCTATGAGGTATTTAATAATCCTTTTGATAGCATTCAAATGTAACTCTTTAGGATATGATTAAAAATGAGCATATAATATGTAGTATATATAATATTCGATATACTCGTAGTTAAATAAAGTAGGGATCTTATCATACCTCTATCAACTTGTTTGCAGCTTTCATCCTTTGAAAGTTTGGTTGTAATACTCATGGGGGTCTTGATTGCCTTAGCTCCCTCTATGCTAAACTTCTTGAGGACATCTCTTGCATACTTTGCTTGGTAGATGAAAATCTCATCCTTGTATTGCTTGATTTTGACTCCAAAGAAGAATTTGAGCTCACCCATCATGCTCATCTCAAGTTCACCTTGCATTAACTTATAAAACTCTTCACATAAGCAATGTTCAGTAGTACCAAATATAATGTCATCCACATAAATTTGTACAATAAGTAAGTCGCTACTGGATTTCTTAATGAAAAGAGTTGTGTTAACCTTTTCTTTAAAGAATCCTTTCTCTATAAGAAAGGTACGTACTCGACCTTTCATACCAAGTTAAAGGGCTTGTTTCAATCCATACAAAGCCTTAGTTAGTTTTAAAACATGATTTGGAAATTCATGATTTTCAAAACTGAGAGGCCGTTCAACATATACCTCATTTTTAATAAAATAATTTAGGAAAGCATTTTTAACATCCATCTGAAAAAGTTTGAAATCCATGTAAGATGCAAATGCAAGTAACATCCTAATGGCCTAAAACTTTGCAACCAGGGTAAAGGTTTCATCATAATTAATACCACCCTCTTGATTATAACCTTTGGGCACTAACCTAGCTTTATTTCTAGTAAAGACACCTTGTTCATTTAGCTTATTTCTATACACCCATTTAGTGCATATAATGGGGTGATTCTTAGATCTTAGAACTAAATTCAATACCTTATTTCTTTCAAATTGAATGAGTTATGTTTGCATAGTAAGAACCCAAAACTTATCTTCCAAAGCCTTACTTGTGGACTTTGGCTCAATTTGAGAAAGAAAAGCTAAATTAACTAAAGGTTTAGGATGAGATCTATTAGTTACCCCCTTTGATGTGTTACCTATAATGAGCTCCTTTGGATGGTCCTTCTTGAATTGCCAACCCTTTAGTAATTCCTTATTTAAGGTGAATTGAGGGACTTCTTCATCCTCTTCCTTATTAGGAGCTTCAATTC
>CATIWM010068895.1:0-19071 GCA_949671775.1 Mallotus repandus
TTTTTGTGTTTTAAGTGATTATACACTTTTTATATCCTAAATATTTATTTTATTTTATTATTTTTTTTTCATTTTTTTATGTTTGTTTTGTTTGTATTTTAGCTCATAATTTTTGTTCTTAGGCTAATTCATTAGATTCACCTAATCATTAAATAGGTTTAATAATTTAATTAGGTTTTAGATTTGAATTAAATAAAGTTTAGGCCCATAATTAAATTTAGATTTTAGGTTAGAGAAAATTTAGGCACACTTAGTTAATTTAGACATAAGCCCACTTAGATTAATTTAATTTAATTTAGACTTAGCCCATTAACTTAATTTTTTTTCATAATTTGTAGAATTAGGATCATATTAGATTAAAATATGTAGAATTAGGCCCACCAATTAAGGCCTTTTCCTAATTTGTAAATTTAGTCTCTTTTTTAGAAATAAAATAAATAGACATAGGCTCACTTAAATAAAAACGAGTAGGAATTAGGCCCATTAGCTTTAGGCCCATTTGTAAATTAAAACATGTAAACTTAGCTCACTTTAATTAAAATATGTAGATTAGACTAACTTAGGGTTGGATGTGTTTTGTATAAATGTATTTCTTATATGCTTTTTCCTGATTGGTTGCCTTTGGGATAGATGGATGTTGAATTAGGGTTTATATGAAATTGCATGTAATTAGAGGATAAGATAATAATTCATAAAATAATTCTAAATGGACACAAGACTAAAAGAAGTTGGTATTCCGTATTCAAAACTCCTGGTTGTGGTGCTAGCTTGTATTAGAGGATCAAGTTACCACCACCTTCGATTTGTCCCAGTTATTACCTTGGGTGGCGACTCTTCATCTCCACGCCATGTCTTTATGATAGTGGTTAGTGTGTTCCCTAGAGCTCTGAGCTCAAACAGTGTTGCGGTTGCAATAAACTTGGACCCGCGTTAAAACCTGCTGTCTACAGTAAAAAAGATAGAATGCTGTTGAGATCTCTTGCAAAAAGATTTTTTTATTTTCAATGGGGTTTTGTATAAGAGAGATAAAGCTCTACATCTCATATGTGTTTCAGAAAAAGAAGCAGAATAGATTATGCGGGATGTGCATTCAAGGGTATGTGGACCTCACATGAATGGTAAAGAGTTGGCAAGAAAAATCATGAGACAGGGATACTATTGGTTAACAATGGAGCATGATTGTATTCAATTTTTTAGAAGTTGTCATGAGTGCCAAATGCATGGAAATGTTTCTCACATTCCACCTTCAAGGCTCCAGACCTTAACTTCTCCGTGGTTGTTTTCAACATGGGGAATCAACATAATGGGAAAGACTGCTCCAGCAATTTCTAATGGGCATGAGTTTATAGTTGTGGTAGTTGATTATTTCTCAAAATGGATCAAAGCTGAGTCCTTCAAAAAGATGGGGGCAAAGCAGATGGCTAGATTCATTAAAAAGAACTTAATTTGCAGATATGGTGTGCCTCATCATATTATAATTGATAATGTTGTTCAGTTTCAAGTGAAAGTGAAAGATTTGTTACAAAGATATGGGATTGAACATCATAAGTCATCTCTGTATCGACCTCAAGCACATGGTGCAGTTGAAACATCTAACAAGAGCATAAAATAGATCCTCAGTAAAACTTTCAAAACTTACAGAGATTGGTCAAACCAGTTGCCATATGCTTTATGGGGATACAGAACTATAGCAACTGCTACGGGTGCAATGCCTTATTTATTGGTATATGGAATGGAAGCAGTATTGCCAGTAGAGATTGAATTGAAGTCATTAAGGGTAATATTAGAAGCAAAAATTCTAGAAACAGAATGGGCCAAATCCATATATGAAGAGTTAACTCTGTTAAATGAAACAAGACTTAGAGCAGCATTCAATATGCGACTTTATTAGAGCAACATTCAATATGCGACTTTATCAGAGAAGAAATGCTCAAGCTTTTACTAAGAAAGTCAAAGTTAGTAAGATTCGGGAAGGTGATTTGGTTCTAAAACAAGCTAAATTAGTTCCATTTGATCCTAAAGGGGAAATTCAAGCCAAATTAGGAAGACCCTTATCTTATCAAGAAAATACTCCCAAAAGGTACAGTCAAATTGTCAGATCTTGAGGGGAATGAATTTTCAGAACTTATGAATTTGGACAGATTAAAGAAGTACTATATCTAGTTTCCAAGCAGAGTACTATAAGAAAATGAATAAAAAGATAAAAATCCTCAATAAGTCGAAAACCCGAAAGGCCGGCTTAGACCAAAGTTAGAGGTTCCCGTTAAGTCAGAAATCAAAAAAAGGGCGGCTTAGGCAAAAATTAGGGAAACATAAAATAAATGAATAATACCCGCCAAGATGAAAACCCGAAAAGGGCGTTTTAGGCAAAAGTATGGGATATTTGAGAGTAATGTTAGCTAGAAAACTCGAAAGAGCTAGTTAACATCACTAGAAATTCTTCTTGCCAATTGGATTGACCTTTGAATAATTCTATATCATTTATCCCTTTTATGGTTAAGAGTGGGTACATTTAAGTTGATAATGCTTGGGTGTATGCATTCTTGTCGTTAGTTTATGCATTTGAATGTGTATGGAAAATCATGATGTTTATTTTACAAGCAATAAACATGGTTGAACATTTTCTTATACCATTTCTTGTCAAAAGCCAAATTTCATTGCATTGCATTTTACAAAGCATAGCTCACACAACAAAAGCTTGCATTCTAAATAAGAAGTTTTCTAAAGCTTCAAGCTAAACCTAGCCCCTAGAACTACCTTTACCACTTCCACTTGCTTTATTGTGACCTTTTAACTAATTCTTATACTCCTGAGTGGTTGAAAAGTCTTGATTTCTATGAATGTGGTGTAGCATGACTCTTCTAAGCCATGATTGAGTGATTGCTTCAATGAAAGACTTGGTGAGTGCACCAACATTGGGGAGATAAAGCATATGAGTAAGATGTTGTTTTAATCCTTGTTGTCTTGCAATCCTTAAAGGATGATAGAAAGAGCATTGCCTCAAT
Organism: Mallotus repandus; assembly: GCA_949671775.1. Taxonomy (NCBI): domain Eukaryota; kingdom Viridiplantae; phylum Streptophyta; class Magnoliopsida; order Malpighiales; family Euphorbiaceae; genus Mallotus; species Mallotus repandus. Next base: position 3,006 of record CATIWM010068895.1, read on the forward strand.
AATTCCTTCCCTTTAATTCTTCTTTTATATGCATTTTGTGATCATTAGGCAACTTAATGAATTTCTTTTTAAGATGGAAATAAAAGATTTGGCCAGTCTTTAATATTTCAAATGTATATAGAACTTGAGGATTGGAGCCTTGGGGCTTCTTCCAAGCTTTTAGGCTTTCTTCTTTAAAAGAGGGCAAACAGAAGAGCCAGTATTTGTAAGGTCTGCAACAACAATCTTAGTGTTAGAAACTTCTGGAAAGTAAGTGCCCACTGAAACCTTCATTCTCTGATTTTCCTCTCTCAACAGTTCATACTCACTCACTTTTATAGTTAGCTCATAAAAATCTTAGAACTCCATGCCTTGAAATTTTTTTCTTAATTAAATATTAAGTCCCTTTTAAGCCATCTTGACATATTCTATTTTAGGTAACAAGATTTTGCACCTATTTCTCATCGTTTTGAATCTTATAATGAACAAGTTCATAGTTTTGCCAGCTTCTTAAGTTACCCTAGACAACTTGACTATGAGCTTCTTAAGTTACCCTGGATAACTCGACTATGCATACTTCTAGTTCTACCCTGAAGAATTGAGTATGGAACTATCGTTCCATCTCATACTAAGTGAGGATTGAATGCCCGGGCAAAGTTGCTTACCAAGTCAAAGTTGTCCCTATTAAACTATTAGGAAACAATCTCAGTTTGAAGTTTGGGAAATTTTCATAATTTGCAAGTTCTTCGTATTGAATTGTAAAACAAGCAATATGTTTCGGTGTTGATTGCTCATCTTCTCTAGAAAATAGAGAAAACTTTGGAATACAATAACCCTTGGGGTAAGGATTATCTCTATCAACTATGTTTGGATAGGGCTTGTGGAATTCTGAATGGTTAATTTGGCACAACCCTAGTCCGTACAACTCCTGAACAACATTTCGTACAACATCCAAGTCAACTCCCACCCCACCCTAGGTGCTTGGGGAAATGGCATTTGAACCTGGGGAGATGGCATGTAACCTTAGGGAGTATTGTCCCTCGTGCCTCTTCCTTCATGATCATACACTCCTTACTGTAAAGCTAGGTTGGTCTTGTTAAAAATTGTTGGTTAGGTTTGTTATTATTCAAGTGATTTCCATTTCGGCCATTAGGGCCGTCATAATCAGTCACTTTACTATTGATTCTAGACTCATCCCTCCAATATGGAGGAAAATACCTGTCATCAATGGAATTTTAGTTTCCTTTTAGGTTTTGCCTAGTAGATGATAATCTATGCTCTTCTTGATGCTGGCATACTATTTTCATAGTAGAGTGTTTTCTCTCCTACTTAAAGAGTTGTTCGTTGCTTTTGGCGAACGAATGTCCAATTTCTTGCAGTGACTTGTGAATAATAGAATTTATTTGCAACATTGAATCTTAAATCAATTTTAAACCTTCCGAACAAATAGCCTGATCATTGTTGCCCATACTAGGAGCATCCACACCTTTCAACCTTTGGCTTGTATGTCTAATAGGTGCCTCATTCTTGTTTTGACCTAGAGGTACTAGGTTTTCTTCTGATTGATCTTTAAAAACATCGCCTGATTCTTCACGTGTTTTGTTAGATGAGTCTCCAATTTCAAAAATTTCTTTTTCACTTCTTAATTTTGGCATCTTATTGAAACATGTCCCACTCAACATGCCAAAAGATTATTGGTAAATTTTCTAGCAAACTGGGTTTGGTTTAGTTTTGAGCGTGCTAGAGGAGTATTCCTCAAATGAAAATTTCTAAATTCAATCAAATGAAAAGGATTCTCAAGCGCCTTTACCATAATTTGCTTTAATTTCAACAACACTTTGTAAGTTTAAATAGTAATTTAGAAATAAAAGTTCACTGGATATTCAAATAAAAACTTTGCATTGATGAATAATTACAAGTTTCAAGAAATGGAATAGCTAAAGGAAAAGTAAAATGAGTTATGATAGTGATTTATGATGATTGGTTGTTGATAGATGATGATCCATGTCCCTCCATGACTTTTGTATCCTTATTTATAATCATAAAATTTATTTCCCCAAATTAATTCTCCATCCTAAAAGTTTTTCATTCTTGGAGAAATAAATTTGCATAACTCCACTACATGATTCACTTTCCCATACTGTCTTTGAACAGTCGTCTTTATCTCCAAAATTTTTTGCCGCCTTAGTAATTAAGTAGTACTTTATGAGCTAGGCTTCTCACTTAATTTGGGCTTTTGGAATTTAATCATACTAAAATTAATGGGCTCTACATACTTTTAGCCTAAAATTAAATATGGGCTTAAACAACATGGTACTCAAATTTATTTGTATTTTTGAAAATAAAAATACAAAATTTAATATTATGTTAGCATAATATATTATTAACTTTATAATTATTAATATTAAAGTAATATAATATATTAATAAACTAAAGTTAAAATTTATAACATTTATTATTATTATTATTATTATAAAAATTTATATTATGATACATTTTTTAACTTATTGTTGTTGTTTATTATAGTTTTAGTTTATTATTAAATTTTTATTACTTTAATAGAGAAATTATATAAGTTAATAATATATTAATACACATATTAAATTTTGCATTTATATTCTCAAACTATAGATGAATTTAAGTGTCTTATATAATTTTAAAAATTAAAAATAATTTATGAACAAACAAAAATTTAATATTTCAAAACTATTAAATTTATTAGTGAATAACTAAATTGATATATTAGTATATTATATTATTAAAATTTTAAACTTTGTATGTTATAAATAAACAAATTTTAATAAAAATGTTTAGTTTACAAAAATAAGGACTAATTTATAAACTATTTTAAATACTAGGGAGATACTTGTAAATGTATAGAGCATCTTTTGTTAATTTGTTATCAAATAAAGAGGTAAGCAGTAATCTTTAGGGGGCCAATTTAGCCTTTATCCTAAAGTTTTATGCTAAATTTACCCATAAAGATGTAAAAGAGCTAATTTGACCATGAGTAAGAAGTTCATGGGACAAATTGACCTTTAGTACTTTATTTTCCCTTAACTCAACTTGTAAATTTGGTTACTTTGCTTTTTTTTTTGGGCTAATTACCTAAATCATACTGTCTGTAGGTCCCATTTAGCAAAAAGTCAAATTTTGACCTTCGACGGTTAAAACATGTCCTGAAGATAAAGGTCAATTATTTAGGACCTAATTGACAAGAGAGACAAGACCTAACAAAAACATGTTTCTCTCCCATTCATCTAAACCTCTTTTTTAACCTAAATAGGGTTTGTGAAAAGGTTTGGTTAGGGTTTGATTTGGTCTCAATATAGTTCAACAGGTGATCGAGTAAGGTTTCAGTATTATAATTGTTGTGAAATGGTTTAGAAATTACTTTCCTTTATCAATCTCGTTTGTTGATGAGATATTTTATACTTTCATTATTGGCCTAAAGGGTTTTAAAAAATGACCTCAACATGTAACATTGGTGTCCAACGGCTAGGTTTTTAGGGATCTCAATCGTGGCCATACCCTCATGATCATGAGTAGCTATCTTCCTACAAAAAGTTAAAACTTATTAAATGAAGCATAATGAAGGTTGAAGATGAAATTAATGCACTCCAACAACTATATTTCGATCCCCAACTATAAATACAAGTGTTGAAGGATCATTTAAAAAGCTAGAAAAATTTGATTGATAAAATTCAGGTCTTAAAACTCTGTGTGCATTAAATTCTCTTTTCATTTATTAATTACATTAAATGCACTTTTGAGTCTGGGATTGTGTAATCTAGCTTAGATTGTTCTTTTTATATGTTCTTGGGTTAAGAAGGGAAGTGATGAACTAAGTTTAGAAAGAAATAGTTTAAGTGTTTACCATTCAAAACACTTGAAAAATTAATTTTAAAGAGTGATAAAAGAAAACTCATGCTTATAAGGTTTGAGTTGAGCCTCAAAACTCAAGTTTGTACTCAATCTAAATAAATATATTGAAGTCGAGTTGAAAATCCTAACGTGGAATGAGTTAGGGGACACGTAGGTTGGATTAGAAACCGAACTCCTAAATTATTTGTGTCAATCTCCCTTCATCCCTTACTATTCTATTAATTCCTTTAGGTTTCTTTCAAAAGTCCATTAGTCCTATTCATCCCCTTTAGGGCTCTTTCAAAAAGTTAGCACCACACCGAGAGAATATGTAAAAAATATATTGTATGATTTTCTTAAAATCTTTCCATACTAATATATGAGATTGATTAAGAATAATTTTTTCCAACAAATTTCAAAACTATTTAAAACACTATAGCCTTACCCAATTGATAAACTGAACCTTGCTAAGACCAAGCCTAACCCCAAATAAACCTTTGACAGACATTATTTGGGTTAAGTAAGAGGTTTTCATGATTGAGAGAGAAAACAGTCTTTGTTGTGTTTCATCTATTGAATCAATTAATAAAGTCCTGCAAATGACTATTTTTATGTTTGTTTTGTTTGTTTTCAAACTGGTTTTGTTTTGGGAGCTGGAATTGACTGATGAATAGTCGGTCGACTATTCACCTCCTAAAATCAACCAAAGTGTAAGCACCCAATTTTGGGATAACTAGAATATGGATGCGAAAGAGGACTCCGATGATGAAAACTCATCGCAAATAGGTCTTTAGTATTTGAATTTCAGATCCCAAGGCTCGATTGCATTTTTACGGACTGAATTGAAAATTTTTCTTTTTCTTCAGGGGTCTTTATGTAATTAAATGTTAAAAAAAAAGAAAAATAAATTTCTGATCAGAATAGTGGATTTCCGATCGAAAATCCAGAATTCCAATCGGAATTCCATATTTCCGACCGAAAATCCAGATTTTTGATCGGAATTCAAGATTTCCGATCGGAATTCCAGATTACCAATCGGTAATCCACTGTTCCGAGGCGAGAAATTCTTTTTTATTTTGTTTTATTTTATTTTATTGATTTTTCTTAGATTTGATTGGTCAAAAATTAATTAATAAAAAAAATTTATCAGAAAAATAAATAAAAAATTGATGTATAATCCCATCTACGTAACCTCTATTTGATCATTTTATCTCTACCGTAATCACTTATCCTGTAAAACGGATTTGGATATAAGGGAGAATAAAAGGAGGAGAGGGGAACATAGAAGGAGGAGGAGAGAAAAAAAGGAGGAAAAAAAAAGGAGAGAAAAAAAGGGTTTTTCTTTGGTTCTGGGAAGGATTTCTAAAAAAATGCTTTCTTTTTGGTTCTGCGATTAAAAGATTTTGACAAAAACACAATTGAAGCCGGAACACCTGGATCCATTCTAGAGATCTATTCAAACGGTGAATTAAACAAAACCTCTGAGGAGCTAATCAATATTGCATCCATCTAACTAGTTCTTCTTCTACTCCTTTCTCTTCTTATTTTATTTGATTATTTTTATTCTATTTAATTTTGATTTGATCTGATTTGATTTTTATTTTTATCTTTTTAGTTACAAATTCTTATTTATTTTTGTGTTTATGATTATGGATGGGGTGATTTGAATCCATGGTGGCGAACAAAACCTACGAAAATTCATGGAATGCCATGGATTAACTTTCGTATTTGAACGTGTTTTAGGATTATTTTATTCATTCATTTTGTAATTTTATTTCGTATTTTATTTTATTTTTGGGTTGTAGTTAATTTTAATTTTTTTTATTCTTAGTAGATCATTGTAATAGCCCCAATAGTGGGAATAGTGAAATTATATGTGTGGCATGTGTTTTTAATTGGTTAGTAAATTAGGATTTCATTTGGTAAATTCAATTAAAATTAATGTTGGCTTTAGATTAATTTTAGGTTGTATGTAATTAAATTAGGGTTAGAAAGATCACGTAATATTTGTTTTTTTCTTATCTATTATTTTTGTTATTTTTATTTGGACTTGTTTTTATTTTTATTTGTTTTAGGGGCCAGGCCCACATGTAGATCTAACTCACTTAATGAATAGGCTTTTAAAATTAAATTTATGTTTAATTAACTTTAAAATTAATTTAGGCCCACTAGATTAATTTAGATTTTAGGCTCATTTTTTAGTTAAATTAAATTAACTTAGACTTAGCTCAGCCCATTAATAAAGCCTTCTCATAATTTGTAGACTTAGGATCATTTCTTTTAATTAAAATTGATTAGAATTAAGCCCAATAATTAATTTCTTTTTCTTTTAAAATTTAATGGATTTAGGCCCACTTTTAGAATTAAAATAAATAGATTTAGGCTCACTAATTACCAAAATGTAGGCCCATTTGTAAATAAAATATGTAGATTTAGTTAACTTAAATTAAAACCAAATGTAGTTTATATTTAGGGACATTATGCTTTGAATACATTTGTTATGTGCTTTTTCATAGATTGGTTGCCTTAGGGTTAGATGGATGTTCAATTAGGGTTTAATGAAATTGCATATAATTAGGGAATAAGATAGTAATTAATAAAATAAATCTAAATGAACACAAGACTAAAAGAAGTTGGTATTCCATATCCAGAACTCCTGGTTGTGGTGCTAGCCTGTATTAAAGAATCGAGTTACCACCACTTTCGATTTGTCCCAGTTATTACCCTGGGTGGCGATTCCACATCTCCACGCCATGTCTTTGTGACAGTGGTTAGTGTGTTCCCTAGAGCCCTGTGCTCAAACAGTGTCGCGATTGCAATAAACTTGGGCGCACGCTAAACCCTGCCGTCTACACACCTCAATTCAAGAAGATGCCAGGCAGGCCAAGAACAAAAAGAACAAAGGATAAAGATGAACCAAAAAAATCTGAAAAGCTATCAAGGGAAGGGAGGATAATGATATGTGGTATTTACAAAGAAGGTGGCTACAATGTATGGAGTTGTCCAAAGAGAACCGTAGATATGGAGGTATATTTTTTTTCAGTTACTAGTTTTTATATATTATACATGTTTTAACCAAGTTTTTGCTAACATACATATGGCAGGTGAAGTTTCAAAAGAACAAGAAGAAGTAAAAAAACACAAGCTTTTCAGTCACATGGGCCAAATGATGCAAATGCAGACTCAACAGAGGTCATAAGGGAATTTTTGTCTAAACATAATTCTCAAGTTAAGAATAAGAGACAAAGTGGAAAATTTGATGCAAAAGGGAAGTCCATTAATGGTAGCAGAAGTGTTAATGTAAGCATAAGTGTCAATGCAAACAGAAGTGAGGGTGGAAGCAAAAGTGTTGATCGATTTACAAGCAAAAACACATGGATGGATAAGGATTTTAGGTTCACACCGGGTTACGCTGTAAGACAATATGGAGACTTTAATAGTCAACCAACAAGGAGCATAGAACTTGTTGATCCAAATGTTCCTGGTGAACCTCAAATCTCATCCCAACCAGCATCAGGCAGAAAAAGTTTCAGGAAAATGGGAAAAAAGTCACACGGTGTTGGTTATTTTATCAACCTAAATACAGATGCAACAAATTGGGAGGTATAAACAATTAAGACACAAGGTTAAATTATATGTTATGCAACTTATCATAAATATTAGGGTGTGTTTAATACATTGGTGACATATGTTGGTTTTTTCAGATATTAAAAAAGCCACGAAAACCAATATGTGGTCCGTACAAGGACAGTAATTCAAGAGCAGATGGAAGTTATTGTGGGATGACATCTGAGAAGGAAAATCCAATTGAGACAAGGTGTAACCAAGCAGTTGGTGGAAGTTCAGCTGGTTCAGCTGCCAAAGAAAATTTGAAAGAACTGATCCTCGCAAGGGACTATCTCAATTGTGTTTGGAAAGCTAGCGAATTACAGGTTAAAGGCTTACCAGCTATTTTATTGGAATAATTGCATGGAGTAAAAGATCAGATGAAGTCCAAGAAACCTGATTGGAAGTCATGAGGGCAATGTTTGAAATTGATTATATTATGAACTTGTTTTGAATACTGACTAGTATTATGATGTTGTGTACAAGCAATCATACTTTTGGTATTTCTATCATTTTATGTAATGAAACATGATATGGTGAAGATTACTTGTAATTTTGTGAACACAAGTGTTGATGTGTATTTAAGGTTACAATGAATTTAGTACTCATATTACTTGAGTTCTATTTCAGGTTACATGTGCATTTTGTACTCCCTTATGTATTTTAGGTTACAAATCCAATATTTGAAACTATATTATGTATATCAGGCTGACTATAATCCTCTATGATGTATCAAAGGTTGCTTAATGACTATATCACTAGTTATGTGATAATGAGCATGATTCATTTTACTATAACACATTCAATATTAAAAAGAAATTCTTAGAACTACTTAAATAACACACAAACAATTACATATAAGCTAATAGTAAGTAATTTGTCATAACAATCTGGTTTCCATAAAACACTACATGTCTAACTAGTAGCTACAACAACCTTAGGATTAAAGCATAGGTTCTTACACCTCAGAATTCACTAATATAACATCGAAGACATAAAACACACTCAATGGTGATAAGCATAATATGCAATCCCTGCTGCAACACCAACCCCAACACCTATTAAGTACATATCTTGTGCCTTCTTAAATTCAGCCAACTTGGTGTGAAGACGCTCCAACTTTTGATTCAATTCTTGAAATCTTCTGTTTTCCTATAAAATAAGCTCCATCAACTCTTCAGTCTGCACATTTAGCTTGGCATTGTCAGCATAATTTTATCCTTCATAAAATTTCTTTTAACCCTTACTGGTTCCAGCTCTGTCCTCTGTTGGCCCATTTCTGTTTTCATTGCTGCGTAATCAGCCTCTCTAAGTTCACTAATTGCATTAGCCTCACCAGCTTGCACCAATGCTGCATTTTGTTCATCCTTTGATTCTTCCTTTGCTTTTCTCAAACTATTAATATACATCATCTGATAATCAGTGTACTCTCGATCATACCAATGAAAAAAGTCACATTGTTGAAACTGCAACATCTAATGTACTGTTATTACACATTATTAAACCTTAATTCAAATTCTACAAATTCCAACTTCAAATTCAGACAACCCTAAGTCACAAAACTTATAATATGGTAGCCAGCACACCATGATTCACCCATATTTCAAATGCATTACTTTACCAAACATTATTTTTACAAAAATTATATTTTTTCAAAATCCCCAAAATGAAACCCAGTAACCCTAATTCAATAACACTATTTTCTTATTTACATTTAATCTAAATACATAACACATGAGTTATTTACTTACGTTCATGCTAGCACAGACATAAAACTGACGACCTGGGTTTCTTCCAATATGGGATGTCTAAAAATGAGCAACATTCCCATATAAACATACTGGCTCACCATCGAGCTCCAATGGATGTTCCATGGTTGACGATTTGTAGTTTGTTCGAAGTATGAACTAAAGAAATTAGGAGGTCGACTATGAACTAAAGAAATTAGGAGGTCAACTCTTCTCAGCAGGATTAAATTAAGTCAGAAGCTAAAAAAAAACCTTCTTCTTTGATGGAAGTAGTTTTTACTTCATAGAAAGGACGAGCTTTGACCCTTTTAGGGTTCCAAAGACAAAGAAAAGTCTATGTCTTGCGTGTTGTTCCATGTGGACTTAATGATCATGACGTGTCACTTAATGACAGGCTGATGTGTCATCAGTAAATGGCTATTTCAAATTTTTTGACGCACCTTCCAAATAAGGACCAAATGTATCGGAAAATAAAAGTGTAAGGACTCAATGTATAGAAATTAAAGTGCAAGGGAAATACGAAAAAAATAAAAGTGCAGGGGAAAAAAAGGGTTAATCCTAGCTAGAAACTAAAAATAAATAAAGAACAAAAACAAAATGGAAGAGCAAAAAGAGAACGGTGTACCACGAAGAGATCGACAATGATGAAGCCTCAGCTATATGAATTGTGATGGCAATCACAATATCGAAGGTAGCAGCAGCGGGTGGCGAAGGCGAGAAGAAGAAGAGGAAGGTGTGAAGAAAAAGAAAAAAGAACAAAATGTTGATAGACGAAAGCAAGATGATTGCAGGTGTTTGATGCAACGGATAAATCATGCACATTAGCATATGGCAGGCTCAGATAAACCCAACAATTGTCGTAGCCATGTGCAACTTTGGGTTGTGCAGGAGGTTTAGATATTGTGGTAGACCGCTAGTTAATAGATGAATGCTGGATTTGATGAATATTATCAGAAACGATGAATATCAGAGGGAAGAAATGGAGAAGGAATGATAGCGGCTCCATTGCCTGAGTAGGTGAGAGACAAGGATATTTTTAATAGGAAAATATTGTGAATTTTTAGAATTCACCACATAAGCGTTTAAAACTGAATGCTGAATTATGAGGAGAGGCACGTGTTAAAATTTGAACTGAATAACTTTAGAGCTCAACATTTAATATATATATATATATATATATATATATCTATATATAGATATATAGATTGAAAGTTTATTTTCTATAAATTCACAGAGAACTTCTTATTGGTTGGAAGAAATATAGAGAACAAAAGTGAAGAGAATAGAGAAATTTTTTACGTTAAATGGCACTAGAACTATATTATATAAATAGAATTCTGCAGTTATTAAACAACCTTTCAAAAGATTGTGTTTGTTAATTTACTAAATAATAATAATAATAATAAAATTAAATAACTGCAGTAACCTTAAATATTTATTTATTTATCAATTATATATCAAATATTTAACCAAGTGCCATCATTATACTATAAATATTTAATTATATATCAATTATTTATTTATTTATAGTTCAATGTATATTTGCTACCAAATTTGAAGCAAATTTAGTTTCCCCTCCATTTTCTCTTAAATCAAAAGTTTAGGTGTACCCTATAAAATAAGGGACATTAAACTCTTTCCCACAAACAATGTGGGATAACTTTTATTCTATCAATTAATATACAAGCTACATATAACAAATTCTGTTACATACATATTGACATTCATTCCAAGTATTTACATCACACATCATATATGAGGGAACAAGAAGTTTTAGCAACATCATAAGCTACTTCTGCAAACTCCTCGTTTGTATGTTTACTCAATGATTAGGTGCAAGTCAGATGAAATAGAAGAACCCACATCACTTTCTATTGAAGACTGAGGGAAGGGTGAATCATTTTTTAGCTTCCGCATTGCACGCCACTCATCGATGCGTGCCATTTCATCTGGACACAGAGTGGGAATTGATTTCTGGTTTAGAAGTTTCAGAATTGTTTCTGCTTCACCCAGAAGGAAAACTGCATGCCGTACACTTTCTTCCCGCACTTCAATTGAGGTGCTCAAACACTTGAGAGATGTGACTCGGTGTAATTTGGTGAGACAAACAGCCAATATATCTGAGATCATAACAGTTACTGCTTCATATAGCCAATCGGTGCTCATGTTGTTGCTTCCTTCATAACGCTGCAAAAGAGTTTGGCTTATTCTGTACATGGAATTAGCAGCCAATACCTTTATGGGCCACTTTGAAGGGATTTCCTTCAAACATTCATTCATGTATGTCTTCTTAAATTCCAGGTATCTATTTTTTGCAGCATCAGCGAGTCCTTCAAGTATTTCCTTGGTGCTTTCCGCTAGGTGGGACAATTTATTAAGATCAACATCTAGCCACTTATGACAGAGATCAACTCCTTGCCACACGATACATGATGCCTTCCTGATGTTGGTCATGTCTTCCTCTTTATCCAGGTTTTCCTGTATGTGTTTGACATAGATGAGGCCTTCATGTACACCACACATCAACTTCTTATGTAAAGAACTACTGATGTTTGGAATTGCAATTGCAATGGCTGTTAGAGTTACCACTGGAAGAGCCCAACAGTTTGGAGGTTCTTCACAATCTAGAGATTGAACTAGATCACTGTCAAATTCTCTCACTCCCTTGAGGTCTCTGGATGATTTTTCCAACAATTGTATGAGATGTTTGGGCTGTTTCTTCCTGCCATTCCGTATCGAGTGATCAGTAGCATCACAGTTGGTCTTCATCATCAGCTCAATGAGTTCAGACTCATCTTCAAGATGCAAAACAAAACTACTGAGATCTGGCTTTGAGCTCAGCTGTGAGTCTGTTCCTGAGTCGATTGAATGGGATTTGTGCTTCATCAACTTTTTGCAGCAAGAATGGAATAAAAATATTCTGCTCGTGAAGTATACAGAAATGAATCGTATCAACTTGCATGCCAACACAATTCCCATTTGCATTCCAATGCACAAGTCCAGGATCTTAATTTTTGTATCATGTGCAAGTTTCCTGCAGTGCCGGTTCCGGATATGAATCGTAAATGGGCACTCTTTCATCTCCACTAAGAACTGGACCCAGTAACTTTCCACTTTAAATTCTCTCGGGAAGTGTTTCTTCTCTATTGTTGGGCACCTGAAATTTATTGCAGAGAACCATCTAACTGCAGGGGCAATGGTACCAATCCCTATGGCCATGGCCTGTGTTACAAGAATTAAGATGGTTGACCACTTATAATCAGACTCCCCATTGCAAAATTTGAATGACCAAGGCATCAAATAAGATCTCAGCATGGCCTCTGCTAAAGTCATGGCGCTGAGGAGGCAGAGCGCGCCTGCAGCAGTGCATGTAACTAAACGACCCATCACAAACTGGGGGCTGCTGGTATGAGCCATCATCCAGTATTTCATTACATCATGTCTGAGTTTCTTTTCCACTGCACTGTCAGTTTCATTTGCGCATTCTTTCATAGCCATATCATTTTTTTCTTGTACTTAAATTCTAAATATCTCTTAGTTGTTGGCACCGTTAAAGCTGAAAAGCTCAAGATTACGAGCAAAACAAGCATGAAGAAAATGGTGAATGCATGCTCTTTCCAGTATAGATAGATCACGCCAGTGTCTAATTGGATGCAGATATTAACAATAACAGTAATAACAAGTATTCCTAGAGCAATCATATTCATGCAGATTTCTTTATTTTCCATAGTTCCAAGAGAAGGCATGGAGTTACCCATGAGTGTGCAGATCAAGACACCGCTGCTAAATTTCGTAAGCTGATAAACACGCCGAGGCATAGGGGTGTTTAGATCTACTGAAAGTTTGATTGCCACAGCTATAATGTTAAGGAAGTGACATTGATGCAGGTGTACTTGCTAGGGTACCAGAACTTCCGATAGCGGCAGCCATGGCAATTGCACAAGCCAGAGATGCTGCTGCTTTATAGATGCCAATCCATGGAAGTGGCTCACTGAACCTAGCTTCATTCAGGTTCCCATCAACAGTGCAGCCAACCATCTCGCGTTCTGTCTCCTCAGTCACTTTTTATACTGTGTCTGTTGATTTCACTTTAAAGGGTTTGCTGTTTACCAGTTGCAACGGAATTAGTTGACACACTTGCTTTTGGTTTGCAGGTTCCCGTGAGCATTTTTAAGCTGAACTGCCTAAGGTTAGATGTGATCTTTCATTTAACAAAGTCCTGGATGATCTCAGTTGTTTGATAGAAGCTGCCAACGATATGATTGGCTCTTATGTATGTGAAAGCAAAGTGGAACATTTTGGACTTCTTAATGTAATAAATAGGGTAAATTACTATTTTCCTGTGTTCGGTTAAATATATTATTTTATCTTAATATTTGAAAAAAATATTAATTTATTTCTGATATTTACAAATTCGTATACTGCTTCATCTCTAATAGAGAACTAATGAATGATAATTATTATAAATTTTAGAAATAAATAAATAATTTTTTAAATATTAAAAATAAAATAATGTATTAAGTTAAAATACAGGAGCAACTTGCAAATAGCGATTTACCCTAATAAATATGGTGGGCTCGATGGAGCAATTTTCTTGGGCATGCATCGCATAGCATAAGGTCTAGGGGTGGCTTGATATGATAAAATATGACTGCCTTGTGGATAATTCCATCCAGTTTTTTGGGGTAGGGTAGATTTATCTGTTTCTTGGCCAAAAGTCCAGGCACATCCGATTCGTCTTTTTGTTCAAGTCCACTAGTTTTAGGGGAACTTGATTGTGTAGAGATTTCAATTTAGTGGGGCAGTTATAATCACACATCATTGTCTGTTTGAAGAATTTTAATAACGGACGTGTTTTATGTGGTGTAAAAAACAATTAAAAATTGGTCTAGTGAAAAAAAAAAACCACCAATTTCTATCTAATTTTTAATTTTATCACGAACTTTAAATTATATATATATACTCTAATTTTTCTAAGGTGTAAAAACTGAAAAGTAATTTAACAAGGAAGATTATCAACATATTAAAAAAAAATAGTAATTCACTTTTTATTTGTCAAATTTTGATATTAATCATTTTCTAATTCTTATATCCAACTTGAAAATGCTCTAGAGCGGGTGAATAGGGCTAAATAAATTAAAACCAGGATTAATGGAGTTCAAAGAAAATTAAAAAGAGCAGAGATTTGAGACAATTGATTTAAGGAGTTCGGATTATAACCAATCCTATATCTCCACTTAATTTATCTCACTTCAATCTTATTTTCAAGAATGATAACACAAGAGTTTTTCAAGGCTCAACTCAAACATTTACAAGAGTTTTTAAAGGCTCAACTCAAACCTTCACACAAATGAGTTTTTCTTGGTTCAACTCAAACCACAACCAAAACCCAAGTGTTTCAATGGCTAACACTTAAACTAATTCCTTCTGAACTTAGTTACTTACTTCCCTTTTCAACCCAAGAAATAATAACAATAGGAACCTAAGCTAGAACACAAAACCAACACCCAAAGTGTGTATTAAATTTGATGAAGTTTAGAAGAGCTATAAAAACACACTTGAGTTTCTAATAGAGAATTTGTTCAATCACTTTTCTTCTCCTTTAAATGAAGTCTTCATGAGTGTATTTATAGCTGAGGATGATTTTCTAGTTGTTAGAGAGCATTAAGTTCGTCCTTAACCTCTTTAAGCTTCATTAAATAAGTTTTCAGCTTTTTGTAGTGAATATGTTGCTCACGGTTGTGAGGGGAGGAGTCACGATCATGAGGATCAATTATATAGTCGTTGGAGCTCAGAAATAGCCGTTATAAAGGTTGCCAAGATGCTCATGATAGTGACCATACTCCTCACAAATGTATGGGGCCTCCTCGCGACCGTGAGGGCAGATGGTGAGCGACACAGAGCTTTAGACACTCAACTCTTCATTTAATTCATGCTTTCTTCACAATCGTAAGGGGCAATTTCCCTTTCAAATAACGTTATTCAGACTTCAATTCATGGCCTATTGATTGCACCTTTGAGCCTAACTTATAAACACACTTAAATATAAAAGTTAGCAATTAAAATTAACTATTAAAGTTAAAACCAATGTTGTTTTGAGATTAATCGTGATCTTGATCATGCAAAGGGTCAACATGCATGAACCTATTTAACCCTAACTCTAGTTCGCTAATTTTATGTGTTAGGCAAATTATGTTTATATGTCATCACCCATTTTGACACTCTAATTGAAATGAACTAGTTGCCGATCCACATAATGTACAGACTATAAAATAAAATATATAAATAAATAATTTAAATAGAACTTATAACTAAATAAATTTAAAAAATAATCATATTAATTTTATTTTATTTAATTTTTGTTACCATCATTTTTTAATTATAATAAGATTAGTTTTTAAAATTATTATATTGGTATTAGAGTATATATAGTAGTGTTTTCATTGAAAAATAATGCTAATGCTAAATAATTATTATATATTTTAAATTTTAAAAAAGTAAAATTTTTAGTGGTTTGAAAAGAATATTGAAATGATTTAAGGTACAAAAATATGTAGTGTATAAATATTTTTAGAATTTGAATGGTATTGAAATATGTATAGTATTGGTTTTAGTTAAAATATAATATGGCTTGAAGTCAAATAAATATAGTAAATATTTTATTTTTGCTAAAATTTAGAATTTTGAATGATTTGACATATTAATTTTGAAAATGAATATGAAAATATGAAAATAGACACTTGATATATATATATATATATATATATATATATATATATTAAGGGATAATTATTATTTTTTCCTATATTTTGGCCTATTACACTACTTAATCCCTGACATTTGAAAAAATATTTATTCATTCCCGACAT